>BQNB010189833.1:0-11836 GCA_026074375.1 Tanacetum coccineum | reverse complement strand
TAGAAAACAATTCGTTTTTCAGGACATTTTTTGAAAAACAAAAATTAACTAGAAACAACTTCATAGAATGGTATCGCAATCTTCGAATTGTGCTCTATGTTGAAGACAAGTTACCATTCTTGGAGCAGCCAATACCTGCTATGCCAGTTCCACCTGCTCGACAAGTATTTCCTCTGGATGTCCTTAACACCCACACTGCTTGAGTTAAGGCTTCGAAGGAAATTGCTGGTCTTATGCTTATGACCATGGATCCAGATATCCAAAAGAATCTAGAACATCTTGGTGCATTTGATATGTTAAAGGAACTGAAAACGTTGTATGTACAACAGGCATTTCAGTAACTTCTTCAGACCATGAGAGAATTTCACGCGTGCAAACAGGAAGAAGGGCAGTCTGTAGGCTCTTATGTTCTCAAAATGAATAGCTATATAGACAACTTGGAACGTCTCGGTCATGCCATGACTCAAAACCTTTCTATAAGCCTTATCTTGGTCTCACTAAGAAAGGAATATGATGGTTTTGTGCAAAATTATAACATGTATAGCTTGGGGAAGATCATGACTGAGTTGCATGCTATGCTGAAGCTACATGAGCAAACTCTTCCTCCAAAAGAAGTTGCACCTACTCTTCATGCTATAAGAGCAGGAAGAATCCAGAAAAACCAAAAGAAGAAATCACATAAGGTTACTAAGGGGAATCAAGGGAAAGGCAAAGCAAAGATGGGCTATGCACCTGTGCAAGCACCACCTTTTGCTCCCAAACCCAAGAATCCTCCAACACCCAAGAAGGATAATCCAGCAAAGGATGCAATCTACCACAAATATGGTAAAGTATGTCATTGGAAAAGGAATTGTCCTGTTTATCTCGTCGAGTTGATGAAAAAGAAGAAGCTATCTCAAAAAGCTAGCTCTTCAGGTATTTTCACCATAGACTTGTAAAAACGCGATATTCATGTTACTTAACTTATCCGAAAATAATCGTTCAGGTTACGCGATTAACACTGAGAAATATTAAAGTGTGTGCTTCCTATAAGATTACTAACCTATTTGTAACGTTTTAAACTTTAGTAACGTAATCAAACATTTACGCAAACTTTAGTGACATTTGTGTATAATAACCCTATTTTTTAACAAGACAACCTACCCGAGACCTTGTCAAAGATCTTATACGAAACCTGTCTTCATCTTCAAAGGGTTGCTTGTTTGATTTTTAGTAACAAAAACGAGTTGTGCTTAAGGGTATTTTGTGTTATTAATAATCGGTTCAGGGGTTAGATAAAGTGATTGTGCTTCAAATAAACAAAGGATACAAAAGTGTTGTTTAAACCATATATGTGTAAAGAAAGTTAAAAAAATTGATGAATTTATGTGTGTGTGTTGTAATAGGGATAATTCATCTATATCCTTGCATCAATATTACATCAAATATCTTTATAAATTTTAAATTACCTTAATATATTTCTAAGCTTTTAAAATACACATCCATACCTAAATACTTAATTTAATTGTAATAAAATTATTTTATATTTTAAGACTAAGCCATATTACCTTTTTACCCTTATCTCTTTAATCAAATTACTCTAAGTATCTCTGTTTTTTTAAATTGCATTCTTCCCCAAATCGAACCCCTGTTTTCCATGTCTGTTACACTAGTTTATTCAATTAGTGTGGCATAGTAATGAAACATTTAGTACACCAAGTAACATGGAAACAATATAAAAATTAAAATCTTGTATATAAATAATAAATATAAATTAAAAGGAAATTAGAATCGTGAACTATGAGATATTCTTTAACAATCTGGTATTAGAATCTTACATTCAAAACAAAGCACACTCATAAGTCACGACTCACATAAATAAAGAGATTAAACTTCATTTTCAACAACCTGCAAAAGTCGAACGTCATCTATGGTGAAAAATTAAACACAAAGATTATACAACTCAGGCTAAATGTAAGGGTAGTGGCCAGCGAGTATGTTAATTCGGGTGAAGATTTAAGGGTAATAAAGTAATTTTATTTATTTATTAATATTTTAAATAATATATTCATGTTTTATAATTAATTTTTTGTAATTAAATTATATATTCGGTTATACATGAGTATTAAGAATGTTTTGAAGCATATTCATGTAATATTGAAATTTACAAGGATATTAATGTAATATTAAAGTTTTAAAAGGATATAGATGAAATTGTCCCGTTCTAATATAAAAAAATGGTTGGTGCGATAATATAAAAACATGGCAATAATATAATAATAAGAAAAAATTACATGATTTGTACTCAAAACAACACTGGTCATCCCTATTTCATGGAAAAGACGACAGTATCCCTCACTAAATACACTTAACGGTAAAAGTTAACACCCATCCAAAATAGGGACAGTCGAAGTTACAACTTTCAAAATTAAGAACGATTGATGTACTTAAAATCGAATAGGGACTAAAAGTGTTATCTGGAATAAACCATAAGGACGAACCATATAATTTTTTCTAAAAAATATGGGATCGTAATAAACCCAAAAAATATACTCTTATGTTTTTAGTCAACTAAATGTCAATATATTTGACCACCATGTTTCACGTGTTTTTATTCTGAAACTATGTTTTTTAGTAAAAAGAGTTACCGAGATAAAATATATTACTATAAAAAAAACGTTTATGTACAAAGTATGAGAGTGAAGTCTTTCATCTCAGTCCATTTCATAGGCAACGAACAAGCATCAACAATGTTACAAACCTAACCACTACATAAGATTGACATGTCAATCTTATAAACTCACAAGATAGAAATAGAGACTACTTCCTATTACCCCATTGAGACAACTATCAAACTGATCACCAAACTGAGTCTCGATAAAACATGACCATCCACCAATGTTTTGAAAACTGGGTCTCTAATCAACCCGGTCGAGACATCGGGTCATCGGATTACCGGTTCGACTATCAGGTCAACCCGATCTTCGACAAAATATAAATAATATATATTTGTAATGATACAAAAAAATACTAGTATATACATGAGTATTCCATATAATGAGCATAAAAATCATATACTAACAAATATAACATGTAAGAATGAAATTACGTCGCAAATATACATGATTAACTTGGTTTGCTTGTAAAAAAACATGAAAGAAATCAAAACCCGGCCGGGTTTTAAGAATCAAGTTGACCCGAGTCACCTCAAACCCGACGGGTTTAACCGGGTTTCGCAAATATGAAACCCGGTTTAATTTGACGCGTTTTTTCGAGAAAAGTATTTTGTATTTTGTAATTTGATGTTGTTAGATCAATGTATTGTTAAACAAGATACTATATTTATATATTTTTAGGGACCAATGATGTAAGTAGAAAAAGACAAAAATGGCTTTGTAAGTAAAAAAAGACAAAATGGCTTTAGTAAATTTAATGTTTTGAATTTTAAGTCAGGGACCAATGATGAAATAATAGAAAATTTGAAATTACAAAAAAGCCTATGGTTTGAAAGTCAAATAAGAGAGATAACGATGAATTTAACTTTCGTTACATATAACGGGGCTCGAGGGATCAAACGGGTAACAGACAATTGCCCAAAAGGACTCCGTATGAGGGTCTCCGTTATCTAGGACCAAACGGGTAAACGGGGCTAAGTTCAGGGACCAACTGTGTAGTTTACCCAATAAATAGTGTGAAATCTTTAATATCTCAACTCTACGTGGCAAAAACATGTTAATTATGTGGCGATTACGTTGCAGGGTAACCTGTACACGTAGGCTTACCTGGTTTTGTAGGTCATCCACTGCACACAATAGTCGAATTTGAAAAGTTTGGTGATTTAATAGAAAACAAAGTAGTTGACTACACAACATTATAAAAAGTGGTAAGTTGGATATACATTTTCAAGCATTCATATATTGTTTATAACTTTTTGGGACCCTTTGCAAGTGGCTTACATCATTAATTTTGAGAGTTAAGTTCGGACAGCTAACTTGTTCATCTTTGTTGTTATGTGATTTTCTTTTTTGCTATTAAAACATAAGTTTTTCAAATTTCTGCTTTTTTGTGTATTTTGTTCGTATATATTGATCATTTCACCGCTCGATGTTAACATGATGGTTAAATATAAGAGTAGAATGGTGATAAAATATATATATAAGTCAAAATCTGAAAAGTTTGTGTTTTAATACACTAAAAGAAAAAAAGCTACAAACAACAACAAAATGAACAAACTGAATACATTTTTTTTGTTATTATATGAATTTTTTTTTTGTGTTATTTGGACCTAAATTATATGCTTAAATACATGCCTAATGCATATATTTTTATTATAACATCAATTTTCTTTTACAACCTACACCACATATCTCACAATAGATTTCACACATGCCTACAGCGAGGCTTAAACCCACAACCTCTAGGTTAGTGGGAACTCACATACCCAAAGATATCCTTGGTGGCCAACTGAGCTAGCTCAGTTGGTTGCCTAATGCATATAACATTTGTATAAAATATTAATTTCTTTATCTAAATTTTCTATCAATTATTTTTTCAAATCAACCTATCTAATTATTAAATACATAAGTAAGAATGATTGGTATACACGAGAATCATTTTTATTGGAAAAATTCTATTTATGCCTCACCAAACAAATGTGCTTCTACTGAATGCCCTTGGGCGATCTCCTTTCTACAAATGCCCCAGGGCGACCAAGGCGACTTGGGCGACTTTCACCAAATTTTGACAAATGTCCCTAGTGTCCCAACTTGTCTCGGTCACCCCTGTACTTGCATGGACACGTGTCAATTCTTGATGAAAGTCCCCCCCCAAGTTGCCTAGGTTGCCTCGGTCGCTCTGGGGCATTTAAAGAAATAAAAAAAGGTTAGGAGCATTAATGCAAGCACTTTTGCCCTAAAGGCAAAAATAGAAATTTCCCTTTTTTTATTATTGTTTTTATATATTTTTTTAGCAAAAATTGTTGTATTAAAAATGAATCACAAGAGATCCAAAAGACGATACAATTGAAGGATGCAAGATGACATCCCGAAGCACAATAACTTGTGAACAAAACAAAAAATTGCTACTGCCGCTCATGTGATTGAGACTAAATGTTATCGATAATCTATGAATGACTAACTAAAATTGAGAATTTGAAGGAAACTTGAAACCCTAGACAGCTATCAAACTCATCACCAAACTGAGTCTCGATAAAACATGACCATTAAACAATGTTTTGAAAACCGGGTCTCTAATCAACCCGATCGAGACATCGGGTCAACGATTACCGGTTCAACTGGTTCGACTATCAAGTCAACCCGATCTTCGACAAAAAATAAATAATATATTTTTGTAATGATACAAAAAAATACTAGTATATACCTGAGTATTCCATATAATGAGCATAAAAATCATATGCTAACAAATATAACATGTAAGAATGAAATTACGTCGCAAATATACATGATTAACTTGGTTTGCTTGTTAAAAAACATGAAAGAAATCTAAACCCGGTCGGGTCTCAAGAATCGAGTTGACCCGGGTCACCTCAAACCCGATGGGCCTAATGTATAACCCACTCACCGAAAAGCCCGTCGTTGATCCACCTGAAGATCTGGTTCCATTATTATTGAGTGATACACGTGTTTTGCTAAAACACAAATACGTGTCTTGCTAAACCATAGTTAGATCCGCCATCCCAACTATCTTCATTCATTCAATTTTCTGGATTCTTCCATTCTCACACAACTCTCTCTCTCTCTCTCTCTCTCTCAAAACTTTCCACATGCTCTCTTCCTCTCTCTCTACTCATCTCTTTATATATGATATATATAAATATAATATATATTATATACTATATATATATATATATTATATATATATATATATATAATATATACACAACAAAAAATCTCTCTCTCTCTCTGAATATATAGGTGTAGTGGTAGAGATATAATAGAGAGAGAGAGATGAGAGAAGAGAGAATAATATAGATAATATATATACTAATATAATATAAATATATATGTATATAAATTATATTATATATATATATATATATATATAATATATATATAACACACCGTATGGTAACTCAGATTCAAGATTAACCTTGCACCATGATCTAGAAAAAAATGGGAGGTGCTTCGTCTTCAATGCTACAGTAATTCTTGTGCATTGTCTTCAATCTTTTTACCTACAAAAAGAATTGCATTCGTTGCTTCAAACTACAGGTAAAACTGTTTTTCTTTTTGATATATAGGGAAAACTTAATTTTAATTATACCTTAATTTTTTTGGTTGTTTTGTGTTTTTTTGTTTTAGGAAACTATATGAGATAAAATTTTGAGATCAGGAGAAGAAGAGAAAGTCGGGTAACACCAAGCCATCACTTCTCTTTATTTTTTGTTTTTTCACACATTTAAGCTGATTTTAATGATGTGTGTATTGATTACAATGATAGGTGTAGTTATTATGTTGTATACATAGTCGAGAGATGATGTTAGGATGATTGAGTTAATTGCAACGTGTGGTGTGAGAAGATAGGATTATGGGAGTAGAAAAGGAAGAGTTTTTATAAAGGTAACAAAAAAATAAAAAAAAAAAATTAGGGGTATAAGTTTTTTGTTTTCAATTATTTGGAAATTTAGGTTTATTAGTGTGATTCGTGAAATATTGTTGCAGCCCCCACAAGAGACACACATGCTACATAAGGCTACAAAGGTTCCTTATTTGTCATTATTATGCTCTTATAAATAAAAAAAGGAAGTCATTGACTTTCATAACGCTTGAGTTTCCGTTTCGTGAAACGAATAAACAAATAATGTTTTCTCTATTCAGAATATCCACGAGGGTTTTGACTCAGATGAACGACGCTTAATAGGTTCCGACCGTTTCTTTTCGTCATCATAAACATGTACATAGTGAAGTGTAAACCTGATACCTTATGTGAGGACGTCCGAGTGTTTTAACATAAACACGTTGCAAAACATAGGAAAAAAACTCAATCACCTGTCAAGGAAACAAAAAATCTGAACTCAGCAGTGATTAGTTTTTATTTCTTTTCCATGTATGCATGTATAGTTGAATTCGTAGTTTCAATAGTAAAAAAAATGACATAATAAGTTAGTTGGTATTTGAATTTCAATTTGGTGTGAATTGGACCAGCCAACAAAATGGGAATTACTTTGTACTTTTGTAGTGCTTAATCATAACATTTGAGGTGAAAACTAACACATCTTTTGTTCAAACATGATAGTAATGGTTGTTGGTGATTTTAGTATCATCGACGGACATTTAGGTAATGATGATTTACTAGAGACCAATGATATTTCATGTTCCGCTCGGATACGAGTTAGGGAAGTGTGGAGTGCACACTCGTTGAGCTAACATGAAATAAACCAAGACAGGATATGTAGAGTTTACGCCATAAACTTTATGTTTAACGCTGTAAAAATCTTGTTGGTTAAAGAACATTAAGCCTTTGTGTTTACACCCGTAACCTATACAATAGTTTACGGCGCGCGAGCGCAGAACATGTTCTAGTTTTAAGGCTTATAGTTTACGCCGTGATCTATGTTGATTTTACGCCGTAACAAGTGAAGAGTTGAAGACTTTACACCGTAACAACAAATGTTACGCCGTAAAGTCTTGTTTGTTGGTTAAAAACAGTTCGAGTTTAACTGATTATAACCACCTAAAACTTCCAAAAAACCATCTAAGTTTCCTGTTATATCTATAGGAACTTTTGGTCTCAAGATACAAAACGAAAATTATATACAATTCCTTCATTGTTCTTGATTTGTGTTCTTGTGCCTAGAACACAAATTGCTACTCTCTTTGTATTATCCCGATAGAGATTTCGTGTAACCCAAGCATATTATAGGGTCAAAATACTTATACGAAAAGTGAACAAACACGATACAACAGAGATATTCAGGATCATCACACATACCCTGTATTCCTAACAGACGTATAAATTATTTTGTTGTGATCATGGCTGGAAATACGGTGATTGATATGACAGCGAACTTTGGGAAATAACATTTTAAAGGTCATGACTTTAGGCGATGGCAGAAGAAAATGCATTTCTTGTTGACAACATTTAAGGTGGTTTATGTGTTGACAACACCGATACTGGAATTGGTGGAAGATGCTACAGTGGAAGCAATTAGGATAAGGACAAAGTGGGAGAACGATGACTACATATGTAGGGGACACATATTGAATGGTATGTCGGATTCTCTCTTTGATGTATATACGAATGTTAAATCGGCTAAGGAGTTGCGGGATTCACTCGAATCCAAGTACATGGTAGAGGATGCTTCGAGTAAGAAGTTCCTGGTGAGTAATTTTAATAATTACAAAATGGTCGATTCTATCTATTACCGTCTGAACAGTTTCATGACCTCCTGAGATCCTTAGACCAATACACACAACATGGCTTGAAAATGGATGAATCCATTTCTGTTTCAAGTATAATTGATAAGTTTCCTCCTTACTAGAAGGATTTCAAACATACTTTGAAACAAGGTAAAGACGATTTGTCTTTGGTCCAACTTGTTTGTCACTTGCGTATAGAGAAATCTCTAAGGGCGCAGGAAAGTGATAAGGGCAAGGGTAAAGAAGTTGGTAGGCCCTCAATTAATATGATAGAAGAGGGTAAGAATAAACACAACAAACAAAACAAAGGTAAAAAACAATCCAATGAGAACAACAATGGTTCTAGTTCTAACAAGAAACCAAAGTTGGAATGTTGGAAGTGTGGCAAGACTTGTCACTTCAAAAGGGATTGTCGTAGTGCTAAAAAGAACAACACAAATGTTGGTGGTTCGGGAAAGGGATCTAAGGACCAATCCAAAGACCAAGGTCAGAATTTAGTGCCTGTTTGGAACAGATTTATAAAATATTATATTTCACTAATTTCTAAAGCATTTTATGTGCAGGTTGACTCAATTGTGTGGTGGATAGATTTTGGTGCCACAACTCATGTTTGTAAAGATTGTTGCTGGTTTAAGACATACGAACCGGTGGAAGACGGATTTGTACTTTACATGGGTGATGATCATTTCGCTCCTGTTCATAGCAAAGAAGTGTGGCATTAGAATTTAGTTCTAGAAAAACTATTACTTTGTTTAATGTGTTGTATGTACCTAAGCTTCGTAAGAATTTAGTTTCTGGTCCTATGTTGAATAAGTGTGGATACAAATAGGTGTATGAATCCGATAAGTATATCTTATCGAAGTCTGGTGTGTTTGTAGGATTTGAATGTTATAACAATGGTATGTTTATGTTGAACTTGAATAATGTTCCTGATGATTCATATTCTGTTTATATGTCTTCTTCTACTGTTGTTAATTCCTTATTATGGCATGCTCGTTTAGGACATAAAAACTATAAAAGAATGCTTGAAATGTCTAAAGATGATTTAATTCCTTCTGTTCTAGAAAATCTAAAAAAAATGTACTACCTGTATGTCAACAAAAATCACTAGGCAACCATTTAAAAGTATAACAAGGAGATCTGTCATACTTGAATTAGTACATATTGATTTGTGTGATTTTCATGCTACACCATCTTTGGGCAATAAAAAATAAGTCATAACTTTTATAAATGATGCCTCTAGGTTTTGCTATGTTTTCTTGCTACATGCTAAGGATGAAGCCCTTGATAAATTTAGAATTTATAAAACAGAAGTTGAATTGCAACAAGATGACTTAATAAAAACCTTATGCACAGATAGAGGTGGTGAATATTATGATCCTATATTTTTCCAATCTATAGGAATCATTCATGAAACTATAACTCCTTACACACCACAGCAAAATGGTGTGGATAAAAGGAAAAATAGAGCTCTTAAGGAAATGGTTAATTCCATATTATCTTACTCGGGTTTGAGTGAGGGGTTCTGGGGTAAAGCCATGTTAATAGCTTGTTATTTATTGAATAGGGTTCATAGTAAAAGGAACAAGACTACCCCGTATGAACTTTGGTATAAGAAACGGCCCAACTTGTCATATTTATGAATTTAGGGTTATAGGGCCGTAGTAAGGTTTCCGGACCATAAAAGGAAAACTTTGGGTTAAAAGGGTATTGATTACATCTTTGTTGGATATGCTGAGCATTCCAAGGCATATAGGTTTTATGTTATTGAACCTAATGAATCCATTTCTATTAACTCAATTATAGAATCAAGAGATGTAATATTTGATGAGAACCGTTTCTCTTCAATACCTACACCAAAGAATGTTATACCAAATTTAGTTGAATCTTAAAGGGATGATTATACCGAGGATGTACCAAGTTAGATTCTTGAACCTCATCAAGGTAAAAGAGTTAGAAAAGCTAAATTATATGGTTTTGATTTTCAGCTATATCTAGTTGAGGGATCAAGAGATCAAATTAGATCACAATACTCTTACTTCTAAAACATAGAGGAGGATCTTACAACCTATGATGAAGCTATGCAATCTCGGTATGCTGATTTCTGGAAAGAAGCAATTGATGATGAGATTGGTTCTAATATGGAAAATAATACATGGGTTTTATCTGACTTATCTCCAGGATGCAAACCTTTAGATTGAAAATGAATCTTCAAAAGAAAGATGAAATTCGATGGAACAATTAACAAGTTTAAAGCTCGATTGGTAATCTAAGGCTTTAGACAAAAGGAAGGGATCGATTACTTCGATACCTATGCACCAGTTGCTCGTATCACTACTATTAGATTGCTATTATAGCTGCTATTCATAATCTATTAATCCATCAAATGGATGTCAAAACAGCATTCTTGAATGGTGATTTGGATAAAGAAGTGTATATGAAGCAACCAGAAGGATTTGTAATGCTGGGTAATGAGTATAAGGTGTGTAAGCTGGTTAAGTCGTTGTATGGGCCAAAACAAGCACCTAAACAGTGGCATCAAAAGTTTGATGAGGTTGTACTGTCTTGTGGTTTTCTTCTAAACCAATCTGACAAGTGTGTATATAGCAAATTTGATAGCTCTGGTAAAGTTGTTATAATTTGTCTATTTGTTGATGACATGTTGATTTTAAAAACTGATCAAAATCAAGTTGATAAAACTAAAAAGTTTTTGTCATCAAGGTTCTCAATGAAAGATATGGGAGAAGTAGACGTTATTCTTGGTATTAAGATAAAACGTAAGAATAAAGGGATTGTAATTACACAATCACATTATATTGAGAAAATACTCAAGAAGTTTAATCGTGAAGATTGTTCTCTGGTGAGTACTCCCATGGATCCTGTTGATAAAATATAATGCCTAAAAACATTACTAATATTTTTCACATCTTTACGTTTTGATAATCACAAAATATAAAAACGTTCAATGAAAAATTAAACGTAAACAAGTAATTAATAGTAAATTTTCATTTTTGAAATTTATATCACTTCACGGTATGAATAAATAAATGCTTAATGCATTTTATGATCAAAGGAAATTTTTATTCAACCTCACACTTTTATAAAATGTTGTAAACATTTTATAAACAATACAAAACATTTTCTACAATTAAAAGAAATGCTTTATTCAAAATAAACATTTTGAAATTCATAATTTCGGACCTAAAACGGCTAGAAAAGTTCCAGAAAATTCTCCCTACACAAAAGACAAACTGGGGAAGCCCTAGTCTTGGGCGGCCCCCTTAAATACACGGTCGGCCCCCTTAAAATTAAGGGGACTGCCCACCTATTTAAGGGGACCGCCCCTAGGTAGATGCTTCCCTAGTTTGTCCTATTTAAGGGGACCGCCCCTAGGTAGATTCTAATAAAATAGATCTCCTTGTTCAACAATATGAACAATTTATGATTCCGGAAGAGGAATCAATAGATAATGCCTTTGC
>BQNB010189832.1:0-11836 GCA_026074375.1 Tanacetum coccineum | reverse complement strand
AACACCAAGCACTCCTTTCTTGTGTTGGCTGAATTCGAACCAAAGTAACACAAGATTAACTAGCTTCTAATCCTCCTCTAAGGTTGTTAATACTCTTCCAACAAAACCCCAATCAAAACCCTCAAGAAAACCTCAATAAACAAGCCCTAACTTCTTCAAATCTTCATGAATCTTTACCAAACTTTGCAAGAGGCTTTAGGATGGTGTTAGGAGGATAAAAATGAGAAGAAAATTTTTGTAAGGGTGGTGGTGGTGGCAAGGTGGTGTACGGCAGCAGCTAGAAGAGAAGAAGGGAAGAAAAGATTTTTGAAATGGTGAGAAGTGAAAGGTTTTGCATGAATGGGAAAATGAGAAGAATGATTATGTTTATAGAAAATTGTATTGAGTTTGCGGCCATAGGCCTTGGTTTGTGTAAAAACATATTATTTTTTTTTAGTTTATAAAAGTTTAATTAAAGTGTATTGTAAGTTTAATTAAGAAAAGGTAATGTTTTAAGGTAAAAACGCGAGTTTTAGCAAGAATTTACGTAAATGCGAAACACAACGGAAAATGAAAATGATGAAAATTATAATCGTCGAGGAATATTATGAGATTATTAAATCACTTAAGATGCGAAGACGGAATAGAATTCTAAATACGGCTCACGCAAAGCTAAGAACGAGAAAATCTTACTAAATCGGGTAAACGTAAAATTAATAACTCGCTTAAAAATGAAAATAGAAATAAGCTCGGAGTAAATAGTGACCTTAAATACGGAATGTTACAGTAAGTCCTTAAGTTCAACCTCGGGAGGTTCATCAATTGAAGATTTGGCAGTTTTGGCTTCATAAATTTTAAGTTCCTTTCTGATTCTGGCAAATAATTTCCTTGGTTCGGAGGTGGTGAAGGATCACTATTAAGGAGTGCTTCGAGAATAAGAATGTCTCCTTCTGGGTCATAATAGGATTCATCAACTTCCGGTGAAGTTGGATCGTCGGCTATAGCAAGAAAAGCATCAGCTTCTTCTAGAAGTAGAAAATCACTATCCCCGAAAGGAGTGAGAGTCGGAGAAGAATTTAAAACTATCAGGTCATATCCGGGAGTGGGATTGCCACTGGCGATTACGTCTGAAAATCCTAGAACTTCCTGAGAATACTCCTTACAAGCTAATTCAACAACGTCGATTCGGTTCACCGTCATATCATTATAATTAACTGAGTATCTCGAAGTTTGATCAAGATTATAAGTAATGGCCTCATTTCCTACTCGAAGGGTTAATTCACCTTCGTACACGTCTATCAAAGCACGACTGGTCTTAAGAAAACACCTCCCGATAATTAAAGGTACTCGAGGGTCTGGTTCAAAATCTACGACCATAAAGTCGGCTGGAAACTGGAATACACCAACTTTAACGTTGACATCTTTAGCAATACCGATTGGTCGTGAGATCGAACGGTCCGCTAGCTCTAGTGTCATGCACGTTGGAGTCAGGTTTGGAAGGTTAAGCTTTTTCCACACGGAAAATGGCATGAGATTTATGCTAGCGCCAAGATCGACCAAGGCTAAGCACTCATTGTAACACCCCCAAATTGGGTCGCAGCGGAATAAGGGTCCGGGGCGTGTTACTTCATAGATCAATAACACAAGATACCCTTTACTTCTCTTTTCATTTTTTCTTTTTTTCTCTTTTCCTCCTCTCCTCTCCCTCTTCTTTTCTTCTTGTTTTGGTTTTTCTTTTCCCCCTCCCTAACTTTTACCCATTTTTCCCTTAATCTTCCCTTTCTTTTCTTTCTTCTTAAGCACTCATCCATTCTGGGAAATTTAAATGAATAAGGAATCTGCCGGGATCACCAAGTTTTTTCGTGGTGTTACACTTGTTAAGTTTGGACCGCCGAGCAATGTTCCGTTCAAAGGGGTTCTAGCCATCTCTCTAAGTTTTCGTATATTTCGGATTAAGGATTTAAGAGTTGAAGCAAATCTGAGCATTAAAGTATCAATTGTGCCTTGAAACTAATTTTGAAACTATATCTTTAAAGATTCGTTCCGGGAATTTCTCTTTTTGTTCGTCAGCGTTTTCACGGCGCTTCTCATCATTTCGCCTTGAAGGATAAGGAATCGACGGTTTCGGGTTAGGCATCGGTGCACTAACTGGAGCATCAACTGGCTCAGAAACTGGATTTTAGTTTTCAACTGGGACAACCGGAGGTTGGACGTCTTCGTTATTCCAGTTTTTTGTGGAAAAATCATGGTCCTTTGTCACCTCGGTTTACGTTCTACTCACTTTAGGAGTAAGATGTAGTGAAATCGGTTAGTCCTTGATAAGCAACCCCGCTTCGGGTAGTAATACCCTTCAAGTCTTCCTTCGGGTTAGTAACGGTGTTACTTGGAAGAGAACCTGAACTCGAAGACGAAGCGGTATTGGAATTTCGTAACGTAGAAAAGCAATTTTCGTTAAATTTTGTCATCTGGTTTTGTAAACCTTGGCCTTGATTTTGCATATTTCTCAATATTGCATCATTAGCCTTGACATAATTCTCAAAATCAGTCTTTGAAACACCTTGCATTTGCGGAGCAGGAGCTTGATAAGGTTGAGCTTGGTAAACTGGTGGTTGACTAGTCGGAGGTTGGTAAACTTGTCCGCTTTGGTAGACTGATTATTTCCTCCGATTTTGATTGAAATTGGTTTCTCGATTTTGGTTGAAATTATTTCCTTGATTTTGATTGAAACGGTTTTGATTGTTTTTAACAGGAGGTCGGATTTGGTTTGCAACCATCGGAGGTCTAGAATTGGTATTTCCTTGATTAAAATTGGCTGCAGCAGCTTGTGAAACGTACTCTGATTGTTGTCTCGTACATGTTTGCAATCGGTTGGCTGGGGATTTAATTTCATAAGATTGAGCACCTGCACATGTTAACACAGCTCTGCATCGACCGCTTTTACGAGGCACAGGAGGCTTGGGCTTTTTGCTTGTTCGATAAAAGCATTGTTTATTCATATTCTTAAGTTAGAAAGAACTTCGGTTGTAATGTAAGAGCTGAATCATCTGGTGAAATTCCAGGAGTAGATGAATTCGAACTCACTTTAGCAACGATTGCCTTGTTTCGTGAATTACAAACCTTGGATTTACTCTCAATAATTTTAGCATTCACGAGGCATCTTATCCAAAAAGTTTCCACCCGCAACAGAATTCAATGAATCTGATCTATTAGCATTCAAAGCATTGTAAAAACGTATCTGTTGATGTAGTCTGAAATCCGTGTTGTTGGCATGCTCGAAGAAGATCATTAAATCGATCCCAAGCCTCGTAAAACGATTCGTCAAATCTTTGTTGAAATCTCGTGATTTCGTTTCGAAGATTTGTTGTTTTTGAAGGAGGAAAGAATTGATTAATGAATTTTGAAACAAGATCATCCCATGTCAAAATTGATCGAGGAGGTTCTTTCTCTAGCAAATTGGGTATGAACTCTAGAAGAGGATTGTAATGGAAAATGCATATATTAAGCTTAATTGACGTACTCGGGGTGTCCAGGGAGAATCTCATTGTTGGGGGTGATGTTATTGAAATAACGGATGTGAGCATGTGGATCCTCTTTATCATGTCCGAAAAACTGCTTGTTTTGAACAGATTAATCAAACCATGCTTTAACTCAAAATTTGCATTATTTCAGGAATTACGTTTGCATCATCGTAACACATCGGTAGGTGCTTGGAGCAATTCGCCATAGTTCGTGTTATCGGCCATCGGAACTAGGTGAGGATTTCAAATAGGTTCTATATAATTAAAAGGTTCTACAACAGCCAGTTAGGGCTTGTTGTTGTTGGATTAAGGTTGCGGGTTTTTTGTGAACGATTGTGGCATGCCAAAGTAGGAAAAGAAAATTTAAACTAATTTTTTTTTTCTCTTTTTTTTTACAAACAATTTTAACGGGTAACGAGATAGACAACTTAAACCAAATAATCAAATTTACTTCACGGTAGCTCTTAAAAAATTTACTTTTTTAATGTGAGTCGTATTTCGTAAATGACACAAATGGTAAGTTTTTTTAAATCTTTGATCGAGTTGGGAAACTTACTAATGGATAATACCTCATTGAAGGTATTATTTGTTGGTGTTCTTTTACCATTTTTTTTATTTTTTTTATATGGACAATTTTTTTTATTTTTTGATTTTTTTTTTATTTTTTTATATGATAATTATACTAAAAGAAAAGAAAAATATTTTTTTACTTTTTATATTTTATAATTTTTTATTTTTTATTTTCGATTTTTTTTAACAAAACAAATTTTCAATAACGAAAGGATCTTCAAATTTCGATCCAACAAACTTCAAAATGAGAGATCCTAATCACAAATCCCCGGCAGCGGCGCCAAAAATTGATTGTAGGTTAACCATCACAGTAACTGATATTAAATATTCTAATATGACTTTTAAAAATTAAAATAAATAAATTATAACAATTAAACACGAAGACAAATAACGGGAAACCAAATTTTAAATAAAAACGCAAAATGGGACCCCTAAACAGAGTAATAAAACCCTAAATTTCTAAAATTAAACCTAACTTAAAATTTTCTTTTTAAATGGACTCTAATTGACTAAAAAGTAAGTTTAAAGAAAACTAAAACAAAAACGGATTTAAAATGAGCTTTAAAACACAAAAAATGAGAAAAGGAATCAATCTCGTTCTTTAAAAATCGAAATTTTGCAAATTAAACCCTACGAATGCAAAACTAATTTTCCTACAAACTTTATGATAAAAGAAAATTTTCTAAAAAAGATTTATATTTTTTTGATTATTTTTCTATTTTTTATGATTTTTTGAAATTTTTAATGAAAATAAATGTTTAAAAATACTAAACTAATTATAAAAATTCTAGAAAAAATACAAAAAATAGCTTATACTAATTAGATCCTAGGAAAAATAAGCTTGAAATCACAGCTTAATGAATAAGCCACGAAATAAGCTAAAACAACTTATTAAGCTTATGAGGGCTAAATGTGTATAAAGATTAAATTTTGCAAAACACTAATGAAAAAGACCCCAGGGCGCAGTGGTAGTGGAGGTGTGTGGTGTGTGTTATAAAAGGGTTGAAAGTGTTGAGGTCGGGGGTTCGAGCCTTGCTCACCCCCGATTTCCACTTTCCCCCTTTTTTTTTGAAAACTTATAAAAGCAAAGTTATTAAGCACCTAAAAATAAGCATTTTTAATAAAAGCAATTTTTTATGAAAAGCCCTAAATAAGCTGTTAAACAGCTTATAATATGACAGAAACACTTAACTCATATTTTTGGCTTTTTTCAAAACTAAATAAGCTAGAAGACTAAATAAGCTAAAGTTAAGACTAATTAAGCTAAAATATGCTAAACCTAAGCTAATGAGCTAAACAGAACTTAAAAATAAGCAAGTAATAAGCTAAAAAACTAAATAAGCTCTTAAATTAAAACCAATAACCAAACAGTCCTTAGGGACTGTTTTGAGCTTAATTTCAAGCACTAAATTGTATTCTTACAACTAAGAGCTTAACACTATCTTAAAGTTCAACTTAAGACCTACTTAAAATAATAAGCTAAACACATTTTAAAATCTAATTAAGCAACTAAAAAGCACTAAGAAAAAGCTACAGGCTACTCTTGGTGATTTTGGTTTTTAACTGAAAAAGCTAGAATAAGCTAACTAGGACTCAATAAGCTTTAAACTGACTACTTCTAACCTAATAAGCTATTTTAAGGACAAATTAAGCTAAAACTTAAAAGCAAATAGCTATAAAATCCTAATAAGCACTTAACTGGATTTAGAGCCAAACAGTCCCTGTAGGGACTTTTGAGCTTATTTTTAGATAAGCTCTTAGATCCTTGTAGGGAAATAGCTTATTAAAGCTTATACTACAACTAAATAACTACTCTAATTTACTTTTAAAAATGATTTTGAAACAAAATAGCTTAATGAAAAAGCACTTTGAAAACAGACCTAAGGCTTAAATCATGCTGAGTTTTACTTTGAAAATGAAAAAAAGCAATTTTGCAGCTTAAATTTAGATGACAAAATAAGCTAGAATTTTAAAACTAATTGTAAACTTGTGAAATGTGACTTAAAAGCTATTTATAATCTGAAAATTCAAAAGCTAAATGCTATTTTAACCTACTGAAAATGAAGCTAGAAATTGTGCTTATGCATTTTTATGTATCTGATGCAGTTGACACAATTATGACCAAAATTTAGACTAGACAAAATGCAGGCCCAATGAGACTATTCTAACACTATTAAAACTCATGCCTAGATACAAAATAAGCAAAGACACTAACTAAATCTGAATTAAGCTAATAATGCAACTAAAACTAGACAGATTTGAGCTATATTGAATCTAACTATTGAAAACTTAGATAAAACAAATCTAACTTATAAAAATAGCTTGAACTAAACTTAATTTGGAATCTAAAATGAACACAAAAGACCAAAGAGCTAACAACAGCACTAACCTATGGTTAGTGCTGTTTTCCCAAACACCCCTTTAACTAGACTAAAATCCATATTAGCTTATGAAAATGAAATTTAGAGCTCAAATACTAAATACCAGATAATAAGCAGCTTATGACCAACCTAATGAGCAATCCTAAGCAGACAAATAGCCAAACTAATAAGCTATAAGCTAAACTATTATTTTTGGATTTTTAGCATTTTAAAAGGCAAAATTAAGAAAGCTAATATCTATGCTACTGAACTTAAAGACAGATTATCTAAACTACTTAATAAACATATTGAAACAATAATAAGCACAAATAAGCAAACAATAAGCATAATAAGAAAAATTAAGCTAGTAAATTAAGATAGTGAAGGAAATAGGAAACTGACCAAAACCTTAGCTAAACAAAGGTTATTAATGGCTCAATTGAGCAATCTACAAGCTCTGGCTTATTGTTAATAAACCAGTAATAGTCCATATGAGCTCTTCCATTTTAAGCTCATCTTCCTTAAGTCCAAATTCCAATAGCAAAGGTACTTAAGCTAAATTTTAAGTTTCAGTAGATTAAGTTCTTATTAAAACTCTAATCCAAGCTTATAGAATTGAATGAGCTAGAATGAGCTTATAGTAGCATACACATTTGAAAGTAGTACGAGCTTATGAGTAACACAGCTTATGAAAACTTAAATTGATGATTTTATTAAAACTTAAAACGGCTTACAATGCTTTGGAAATTGAAAGTTACAAAAGTTTAAAGAGAAAAATTACATTTAAAACTGAAAATTACATAAGCTATTGAAAACTAAAGGTTTGCAGGAAAAAGGAAGATGATCATGTGAGAGTGAGTGCCTTGTATTTATAGCGCTCAAGAGAAGCTTCTAGGCCTCAAATTCTATTAAACACTCTTATTCATCCTGGCCTTCTAATGATTAGCAATGATTGGATCACAATCTTGTCCGTTGGATCATTCTTTAGCTCACACAGATTGCCAGCGTGGCAATCCGTGATGTGACATGTTGTGCTTCTTTTGTATGCCTTTTAGTACAAAATACTAGATCCTGGTGTGTTTCCTTGCATCCGCGTGTCATTCCCTTTATGGGAATTGACCAATGGGAGCCTTGGATGATGTATAACTCTGCCAAGGTGTACCTTTTCACTTGAATTGCTAAGCCACGTAGCCAATTTGAATTACGCCTTTGATTTGAGCTTGAGGTAAAACGGGGACGATGGGTGAACAGTGAAAACTATATTTCCCGCGTTTTTTTACTTTTTTTTATAAAAGGGTGCATTTGATTTCGTTGACCCGGGGTTTGACTTGGACTTATAAAAGGATTTTAGGCCGGGTGTGTTGGATTGGGCTCGGGCTTGGTTTTGTTATAAGAGATAACGAGTGTTAACTCTTATAATTAAAAGAGTTAACACCGTTAGGGTTTAGGGGACCATTTTTGAAATTTGGTTAACTTTAAGGGACTGATTTGGAATTTTTGGGTTTTGACTTTTTATGGTTGACTTTGGTTGACCAAGGCTTGACTTTTGTTGACCTTGATAGTATTCTCCTGGCTTTTGCACACTCAATTCGGTTCCCGCGTCCGTGTTTGTCCAGTTTTGACCGTTTTCTTGAGATTTTTACAATATCCGTACCTACACAATCACAAAGACAAAACAAGCAATATATAAGCATTTAAAGCACAATTTTGTCATTTTAGGGCCTATTTTGATATAAAACGGATATGTGTTTTCACACATATCAATAACCTTCCTTCTGTTGAACAAGCAAATTATCTAATTCAGCTCTAAAATCTTGCACATTCTTGTCACCTTCTTTATTTGAAGCTCCTCCTTCCTTCTCTTGACCATTTCTTTCACCCTTATTTGCTAGTTCTTCATTAGTCTTTTTACCAGCATCATCAGCAACTGCATCATTTGACCTCTGTGGACTATCATAAAGTAATGGTAGCAGAATATATTGTTGAGTAGGTACTGCATCAACATTATCCTTGATACCTGCATTCCTATTAGTTTGATTCCCTGCAGTTACTGGCTCATAATTCATAGAGTTTGTTAGTAAATCAATATCAAAGAGCCAATCTAGTCCACTCCCTGCAAAATTAGGTTTGTTTTCAAGAAAGGTTATATGCAGGTTCTCCTCTACTTTCCTAGTTCTAGTATTAAATACAAAATCCTTGCTATTTATAAAGTATCCAACCAACCCTCATCAGCCTCCCATAAAAATTTTCTAGGGGATTTAAGGTATTAAGAATGGTCACAGGACACCCAAAAGGTCTTATAAAACTTATACTAGGTGGTCTACCATGTAATAGTTCATAAAGTGTCTTATTGTGAGGATAGGTCACTAAAACCCTATTCTGAACATAACAAGCAGTATTAACTGATTCAGCCCAAAATGTAGTAGGTAAGAGTGAATCTGCTAGCATAGTCCTAGCTGCCTCTGTTAGATTCCTATTCTTTCTTTCAGCAACTCTATTTTGTTGTGGAGTTCTGGCAACACTGAATTCCTTCTTAATCCCTTTCATCCCACAGAACTGATTCATGTCATTATTTTTAAATTCAGTTCCATTGTCACATCTGATGATTTTAACCTTATGATTTATTTGGTTTTTAATGCCAGTAATAAAAGTTTTAAGGATCTGGTATTCGCTATTTTATACATATCTTTTACCATGAAAAACGAGTCCAAATGACAAAAAACATAATAAAATTGCAAATATATGCTTGTTTTTGTGTTTGTGTATGTGCAGGTACGGATATCAAGAAAAGGATAAAGATAAAGAAAAAAACCGGACAAAACCGAGCACGGGATTGGAAAGGGTGCAAAAAAAAGTCAAAGTCAAAGCCAGAAAGTCAAAGCTAAGATGAAGTCGTTAATATTTCCCGAGCATGCCATTGGAAAGAGCACGAAAATTCGAGTCCGAGGGTGCTTTAATCTTTTATTGGGTCGACCCGATACCCTTTATATGGGTCGGACCGACCCGTTATTATCATCTAGTCCAAGATATGCATGCCCAAGACATAACTTCAGCCCAATTCCAAATGAATGCAACCCGTAAGGCCCAGCAGGTGATCATTAAAGCTCGGCCCAGTTATGTATTGCAATTTTTGGCCCAAGCTATTGAAGCCCAGATGTGGTACTGCTTATTTTGAACGCAACAAATTATAAAAAGGAAAGGAGTAGATGGTAAAGAGAATCACTTTATGTTATCATTTTCATTTTTTATTTCCTAGTCCTAATTTTACATATTCCAGTAATTTTACCTCTTTTAGGACTTCCTCCAAATGCAACAAATCCACCATCAATTTTTTGATAATCTGTAAGGAAGGACTTGTTTCCAGTCATATGCCTAGAGCATCCACTGTTAAAAATCCCTTAATCCTGTAAAGTATATTGTGGATTATCCTGCACTTAAAATAAGAGAATTAGTTTCTCTTGGGGACCCAAGCCATTACTGACTTGAGTCTGCCTTGTAGATCAACATAGTCAAATCTTTAAAGCATGTATGATCCACTATCTTTGGAGGTATGTTCAATAACATTTCCTATTGGTCTCTAAATCCAGCATGCTGGGGACTTAACAGCTTTTTCCCCATTTCCCTCAGTAGCACTAACTACTGCTTTTGGCCCAGCAGTAGTTACATTGTTAACCCTAGCAGTATTAACTTTTTCATCAAAATTATTAGTTTTAGCTGCTGATTTTTGGTTAAAATCCATTCTTACTGGTGAATGTGCTTTAAAATAAGAATACATTATGGGTAATGCATCATTAACTTTTAGTTTAGGGGCACCAGTATTAACAGGCTTGGCAGTACTTGTTGATTCCTTCTGAATAGATCTTTGATTAGCTTGTTAAAGCTTTAGTTATCTTAGATAGATCTAAAACAACTATGATAGAAACCTTGAGTAATATATAAAGATTATACGAAATCTAATCTTTATACACCAGAAGAACAACAAAGCAATGTAATAGTAACACAAGATCTTTCTCTTAACTCATAATATATTGAATGATTTACAAAACAACTATATGTTTTGCCTAATAGCTATGACTTTTCTTGATATGTCTAACTATACCGTAGGGTTCCTTTTATACACAAATGAAAACCTTAATGGGCTTACAAAACGCGTTAAGTGATCATGCATATCTATTCCTAATATATCTCATGCATATCACATAAGCAGTACTAACAGTACTAATAAACTAACATTTTGTACTGGCAGTACTAACTATAACTAACAGTACTAACTATTACAACTAGCAGTACTAATGACCTAGTTTATTTTCTTCAATCTTCAGTAGCAGCACAAATCTTCAGTAGCAGTACTAAGTCCTTTCAACAATATAAACTTGTAGAAGCCCTTAATTCCCAACGATCCTCCCCTAAACTTGTGATTTATCTCTAAATCATCAAGTTTCTTGAATTAAAAACTTTTTGGCTCTGAGAGGATTCTTCCAAACCACTTCATCTTCTTGGTTTGTTGGCTTCTATAAAGATCTTCATAATTAGATCTTTCGCCATCTCACTATCTTCTTTTACTTGCAGCCTTTTACTTAGCATCAAATTCATAACTGCAGTTGACAATGGATAATCCTTTTCTATCAACATATAGATATCATGTCCTCTTGTTAAAGATACATGATGTACTCCACATATACCATACAGTCTCCATGTTAAAGGATCATACATATATCTTTGTAGCTTCCACGGCACATCATCTTTATCTGGTTTAAACAACCTCTTCAGCTCAACCCATAAAGCTCTTTCCTTATCTTCAATAGGTTCTGCTGATCTAAATCTTTCTTTAACCAAACTTCATAATGAAACAAGGTCTTCTCTATCAAATCCTTTGAGCATATCTTCAAATACTTGATATGCCTCTATGATGTTTCTAACCCTGATAATCTTCCAATATTTTCTTACTCCTTCAGTATGAATTTCCCAGTCTATGATAGGATATTTAACTTGTAAAGCTTCTGCCTTAATTTCTTCTACTAGAACTATCTCTATCATCTTCTTAAGTTCTTCTTCAGATAATTCTTTTGGTTCTTTAGTAGGTTATTCTTGAATAGGTTCTGACCTTGAAGCTTCAGCTGTCCTTAACTTCTTGAAACTTTCTTGAAGTAGTGTCTCTTCTGCAATTCTCTTTGTCTTTGTCTTTTCAACTTCTGTATCCTTCTTAAACAAAGTTTGTATCTAATTATACTCGTTTTTAAATATGGGTCTGATCTCATCATAGCTCATTTATTTGAAGTAAACCATCTTGTATCCAGCCATATTCTTCAAATAAATCATCATATCCTTCCTTGCTTGAGCTACTGATACTGGTTTCTTCTTGAGAGTTTGATATCTTTTTATAGTATCTGACTGTTTTTCTTGAACTTG
>BQNB010189831.1:0-11837 GCA_026074375.1 Tanacetum coccineum | reverse complement strand
ATATCACATATTATATTGGTGTTAACTTATTACTAGTTTGAACATGATGAGCTAATTTGACACAAAGATCAGATCTAGTTTCCAAAAGTGCACCAAATATGCCTTTATAAGCAAATTTTAGCAAACTGTGCTTTCTTTTGTGTTTATGTCAATCAACTCTCCAAAACCCGATAACAACCCGACAACCCAACCCGATTCAACCCGACCCGTTTTGACCCGAAACCTGATAACCCGATATCTTATAGGGTCGGGTTAGGGTCAATATTTAGGACACCAAAACCCGAATCAACCCGACATGACCAACCCGATAACCCGACAACCCGACCCGATAACACCCCTACTCCCAACGCGGCTTAATCTTTCTTGTAGAGGTATAGACATCCAATCTATTTTATGTCCATCTTGTAATTTGGCGGTTGAGTCTACAAATCACATTTTTTTCTCTTGTCCCATGATGAAAGATTTGTATAAGAGTATATCGAGATGGTGGGATGTTAATCTATTGAATTTATCCTCTTATGATGATTGGTGGGAGTGGTTCTCTAGTCTTCGGCTCTCTTCCAAGCTGAAGTTGCTTATGGAAGGCGTTTTTTACATCACTTGGTGGTCGGTTTGGAACTTCCGTAATAAATCGATCTTTGGTCCCTTTCCGTCTAAAGCTCGGTTATTTGATGATATCGTGGCGCTTTCTTTCACGTGGTGTAGATCTAGAAGCAAGTTAAATTTTAGTAAGATAGATTGGTTAAAGAATCCTCTTTATATTTCCATGTAATCCTTTTCTAGCTCCTTGCTAGCGTTTTAATATAAGTTGCTGTTAAAAAAATGTGTCTGGATTAGGTAAGTCGGTAACTGAAGTATTTGAATGAGCCGATATAATATTTATAGCGTATATAAATATTTACCATATAGGGATATAAGACCTTTAATTACCAAACTAGCCCATGGTAATGACTTAAAACACCTTGTTGGAACATAAAGGACTATTAAGTACCTAATTTTAAATTTTGAGACTGGGTTGCTATTCTATGGAATTTCTCCCTTTTTAAAGGATGTAAATGTTTTCTTCTTGTTTTTCTGTAAGATGAATACCAACAACTACCACTTTAAGCAACGCCTCTAAAGAGCTGAAACTACACTTAACAAAATTGCATTAGTTTACAGGTGATTACTAATAAGCCTACGGCTATATGTATTATGGCTGCTGGTTAGGTCTTTTGGTTTTCGCGCTGTAAACCCTATTTTAGGGTTTTGCTGCTTCTGCTATGGGAGTTGACGCAGGTAATACATCAGTAGGTAATAGGCCTTATGATGCTGTCAATGAATGATACTGCCATGGTTTGGGGCAACTGACTGCATCCCCTATTTGAGGTGCTGGTATGGAGGATGAAGGGATGAATGTAGAAGATAATTCTGTTAATAAAGATATTGGCCCTAATCCTAACAGGGGTGACCATACTGAAAAGGTTCAACAAGTGGATGGGAATAGCACTCGAATGGATGTGAACATGCCTGTGGTAGATACGAATGATTCAAGAGATGAGGTTGATAGTAGTGGGAAGGTTAGGTCATCTACTCATGATGGTATTAAGCCTATGGGAGTTCATTCAGCAGCTAAGGTTGTTGATGCGGGCTCCTATGAGGATACAAATACCGGTTCTAAACCTGCTTGTGGGGTCGGGAATGGTACCATGCTTGCTTCAATGCAATCTGGTCCAAATCTTTTTGATGATACTTATAGGACTGAAAATGGAGGTAAATTGGGTAGTGTCGAGTCATGTGCCAAGTAAGAAGTTAAACTTTCGGTCATTTGTTAATGAGGAGAAAGTGGAAAATTCTGACATTGTTCTTCCACGGAATGCTATTGATAAGGTAAAGAACAAGTATGAGAATTCGCTTGTGGGTTATTTCATTGGTAAAAGCCTTGCATTCCCAATTGTTCAAAACTATGTAAACAATACGTGGGGCAAATTTGGGCTTCAAATATTGATGAGAAGTGATGATTGCATTTTTCTTTTCAAGTTTGCTGATAAGAGGGGAATGGAACAAGTACTTGAACGGGGTCCATGGTTGATTCGCAATTCCATTAATTCTTGTAATAAATGGACTCCGAGTTTACCTTTGAGGAAAGATGAGGTAACTAAGGTTCCTGTTAGGGTTAAATTGCATAAAGTTCCTTTGGTTGCATATTCAGAGGGTGGTCTTAGTTTTATTGCTACTCAAATAGGCAAACCATTGGGTTTTTCCCATTGGGTTTTTCTTTGGAAGGTTTTTTAAGGAGGCAGGGTTGGTTGGCTGTCTATACTCCTATGTTGCTGCAACAGGATGATTTTATTGCTTTATGTACGCGCAAGTGGTATTTCACTATTGGTGTTCTTGTTAGAGTAGTTTATTTTATCTAGTTTTCTTGGGGCTTGTCCCAAGCAATATAATAAACTTGCTACATTACCCACAAACTATTTGGAAGGGTACAATAATTTTGGGACAACCCAAAATGGAAAGAGGGACTATTAATTTGGGACGGAGGGAGTAATACTTTATGAAAATTATACCAATGAAAATATATTTAAAAACAAATCCATTCATAAATTTAGCATCAAATATTATATAACACAAACAAAAATATTAAAGATCAAAGTTGCAAAAGAAAGACTTCAAAAAGTCAAACGAGGACAATAAAAGTGGGACGGAGGGAGTAATAAATGGACTCCGAGTTTACCTTTGAGGAAAGATGAGGTAACAAAGATCCTGTTTGGGTTTAAAATGCATAAAATTTCCTTGTGGTTGCATATTTAAGAGGATGGACTTATAGTCATGATTAGCTACTCAAATAGGAAAACCATTAAGTTTGGGATGCTTGTTTACGAGCACTGTGTGTTGAATCATGGGGTCGTATCAGTTTTGCTCATGCTCTTGTTGAGATTAGCTAGGATACGGATTTGAAGGAGGTGATTATGGCTGTTCCAAATGAGGATGAAACCAGTTATACTAGGGAAGTCATTAGTGTGGCGTATAAATTGCAGCCCCAAAGGTGTGTCGACTGTAAAAAATTTGGTCATTCTTAGTGATAATTAAGTCAAAAGAATGTTAGAGAGCCTGTTATATTACTACTTCGGATATGAATAGTGATGGGTTTACGGAAGTTAAAAGGAAGAAAAATAAAGGTAAGAAGGCTGATCAGCAGCCTTGGTCTAGACATATTGATGGTATTCGGCTTACTAAGCCAAAACCTAATTTTTATTGGCAAAAAACGTGTGCCAACAAGAGTGGAGCTGATTTGATTAATAAGGGTCCAACGGATGCTAATTCTTCTATTAGTAAGGTAAATGGTCCATCTACCTCAAACTCTTTTGATACATTAAATAATGTAACAAAGGGATCATTGTTATAACAAGTTCCTATGGATACAAAAGGAGATCAGGCGGTGGTACATTCTACGGTTATTAAGCATACATCGCCACGAGGAATGAAGGCTCCGAGTCTATGAGAAGTGGGATACGTTCAATTTCCTAAAAAAAAAAGGAAATAAGTTTGATGATCAATTTGATATCCGGCTTAAAGGTCAGGTTAGGAAATAGGTTTTGTTCTTGTCTGTTTATTCATAAGTTAGGTTCTCTTTCTTAGTTATGGTTGTTTTTTTGTTTTTGCACTTTAGTGCGTTATTGTTTGCCAATGTAACGGGCTAGGTTGTAGGACTTCACCTACACCTTTTGTACTTAAACGTTTTTTTGTTGTAATATATTTTACCGGGGAAACCCTTTAACAAAAAAAAATATGTTTTCTTAGTAGCTATTGATAATTTTAATAGCTTCAGCGATGTGTCTTATGTGCATATGTTTTAGTTCAAGTAGAGCTATGAGAAATAATGCACAATCAAGGGGTTTTGTTATACTGCATCGAATCCATCTGATATATGTAACTAGAGAACATTTTTATTCCATGAGGTGGTTATCAACTGAATTGATACAATCCAATTGATGGCACACAGTGAAATGAAAAATGAGTCTGCCTTACGTGATTCACTTAGTCCGACTCATTGAGAGTATAGTGAGCTGCCCACACCATCAACAACTATAGAAGGCTTCCCAATCCAAACATCTTTATATCTGATATCAAAGCAAGAATTGATTAATAAAAGGTTAACTATTTAGCTTATAATGAGATGGCAAATATTAGGTGATGCCTTAGAATATATGTGAAAGATATGGAATGGAACTGTTCTACCTCAGGTAAATGCTAGGATATAATCTAGTTGACACAGTGTCATTAGCACGAACAATCTTCTTTAAGTCAGTCTTAATGAAGTAGTTAAATGAATCCAGATGTTTTTTCACCAAACCCCTGATCTGCAGCTCCAGAGGTTAGTTTAAACAAGCACACATCCATAACGTTTTGCAAGATCAATTACAAAATTAAATATGATAAAATGAAAAATGACTAATAGTAATAACAACACAACCATAACATGAATGTACCAAATTTAACAACTCGCCTTCTAACACTATCCTGCATGCGCCTATAAAATATAGATGCCAACCAATATGAATGCAAAACGAGGGTAAACACCACCCCCGCCAACCGCAATACTATCCCCATAGCGATGCCCGTGCTTAAAACCTAAGCCCTTACTTACAGACTATGCACTTCCTTATCACTATGCCAAGCACGCGATAACACAAAACTTACATGAGTTGTCACAGTTAAAATGAAACCGCCTAACAACTATTTAAACAAATATCGTCAAAATACACAGCCGCTACTTCCATACCACTCAGAGGAAGCACATGTTAAACCTAATAAAAAGAACCTATCGCAATTAGAAAGATATTGCCTAATTATATAACTCGAGAACATTTAAATGAGCTATGTATCGACTAACTAAATAACACATAACCAAACAAACTTTTCAAACGCAAGTCACTTAAAACCAGAGACCTCCAGTTCTCCGTTACTCTATGTCCAGCAAAACTAACTATAAAGTGTAAAATGAAGTAAAAGCTACAACGCTTTTTTAGTTAGTGTTCCAAATAGTAAAACAAGCTATATATCGCAATAATAACGATGTCGACTACACATAACCTAACAAACTTTTCAAACACAAGTGGTTTAAATCCGCAACCTCCGTTACTCTATTTTATAAAATAACCTAAAAGTTGCAACGCTTCTTTAATTAGCATTTCAAATAGGAGTGTTTTATATTCTAAACATCAAACGCTCCAAAAAGCTCTAGCCTAAAACTAAGTTTTATCAAATAAATGATTTAAAGTCGCAACATTAACGAATAACAACGGCGAGTACCAATACCTTGAGAAACTCTGGAACTAACTGAAACTTATCAACCGCAGACTTTATTGGAGCAGCTAAAAACTGCTTGTCAATTTCGCCGACTACAGAATTAAAAAACGAAATAAATTTTAATTCTATAAAATAAATAAAAAAGAGTCGAAATTACAAAAAGTTGATTGTGAATGAAAGTGTGGTCATATACCTGTGATTGTGTTAGTTGTAACAGATTTCTTCATCCATCATTACTCCATGGAAAACTGTTTGGTTGTGTGTTGGTTTAGTAGGGTTTAATGAAAATTATTATTGAGTTCCATTTACAATTACAAACTTACAAAGAAAGATGATGAAAAATCTCTGCTCCTTTTGCAGCTCAAACTTTAACTTTCAGTCTTTACCAACTTTAGTCCCTGCAGTCATAAACAAATACCAAACTATATCCTAAAGTCTAAAATAAAAAACTTACTTGTTTAAACCCCTAAAAGTGTCAGAAACTTATATTTCCAGTCCTTGTACCAGTATTAAGCTTATCATTTTGATAGTTTTTTAAACTTTATTTAATTTCATGTTTATCATTGTTCATTAACTTAACTAAAAGGTAACTAGTAGTAACTAGAAGTGAAAGTTTCTAGATCTGCAGCACAAAATGGATATCACTTACGGAGTATTAACCGCCAACTTTTTTTTTAGTATAACTTTTCTTTTTCATTAGCTATAATAGTGTGGTTGGTTAGCTTGTACCACTAATATTTTGTTAGGATTTAATAGTTTACTGTAGCAGTAGTCCGTTTTTGAATAACTGATATGTGATGTTACAAATGCATGTATTGTGTGATGTATAAGTAATTTACTATTAGATTGAGTTATTTTGCCTACTAGTTTTTCCCTACATACTGAGGAAAAAATCTAGACCATCCATTTCATTATATTAAAAAGACAAGATTTAATATTAAAAAATATATAAAGGGACCAAAAGTGTAAATTTACTAAAACCCACACTAACAACTTCCTCATTATCTGTAGAGTTGGCAAATCTTGCCCAAATTGTAATTAATTAACCTTTTTGACATTTTGTATGTTTTTTTACGTTTTTATACATTTGTTTTACATTTTTTACGTTCTTATACATTTTTGTACGTTTTCCTCCGCTTTCGCACGTTTTCGTCCGCTTTCACGTGTTTTCGTCTGTTTTCGCACGTTTTAGCTCGTTTTCGTTCCGATCCAGTTTCTCGGTCCGGTCCGGTCCGATCGGTTCGGATCCTCTGTTCAGTCCGGTCTAATCGGTTTGGTTTCTCGGTTCAGTCTGGTATGTACATTAGACGTTCAACGGATGAGTCGATATGTTATCGTTGTACATTGGATGTTCAACGGATGAGTCGAGATGCTATCGTTGTACGTTAGATGTTCAACGGATGAGTCGATATGTTATCGTTGTACATTAGATGTTCAACGGATGAGTCGAGATGCTATCGTTGTACATTAGATGTTTAACGGATGAGTCGATATGTTATCGTTGTACATTAGATGTTCAACGGATGAGTCGATGTGTTATCGTTGTACATTAGATGTTCAACGGAGGAGTCGATATGTTATCATTGTACATTCGATGTTCCACGGATGAGTCGATATGGTATCGTTGTATATTAGATGTTCAACGGATGAGTCGATATGGTATCATTGAACATTAGATGTTCAACGGATGAGTCAAGATGCTATCGTTGTACATTAGATGTGCAACGGAGGAGTCGATATGTTATCGTTGTACATTAGATGTTCAACGGATGAGTCGAGATGCTATCGTTGTAGATTAGATGTTCAACGGATGAGTCGATATGTTATCGTTGTACATTAGATGTTCAACGGATGAGTCGATATGTTATCGTTGTACATTAGATGTTCAATGGAGGAGTCGATATGTTATCGTTGTACATTAGATGTTATCGTTGAACATTAGATGTTCAACGGATGAGGCGATGATTTTTGAGGATATTGTGTCTCGGTCTTTTTATTGGTGTCGTAATAGATGTAAAGCCTCGTTTAGTTGGAACGATTGGCTTAAAAATCCGTACCTTGTCGCTTTGTAATTTCTAGTTTCTTGCTAGTGGTTTAATAATATATTGCTGTTCAAAAAAAAAAACATGAAAGTTATCCAAATTATATTAACTTGATGTGCGGGTTTTTTATGTAGGCATGAGTTGTTTACTAAATTAAGTGGTTTTATAATATGAATCTCTTAATTAGCCACTTGGAGAGACTGAAATTTTAATGCTTCCCTCAATTAAGATGTATTAAGGAACAAATCTTTCCACTAATAAAAAAAAAGAAACACCCTCTTACTTTGGCTACGTCATCAGTAGGGCATTTTTTTATGTTTGGCTCAAGACATTCATAAACTCGGGACCGGCCTTGTGTCTGCTTATGTCGAAAATTAAGATATTGGCAACGCGGCGTCTGGGAACGCGATGATCACGGCTGCTTTGTTGGACATTTTTTTCTTTCTATAAAAGCATAGTGATCAAAAAAATTGCTCTCGCGAATAATAATAATTACACGGTGTACTCCCGGCGCATTGCGCGGGTACGGCTAAGTTATAAATAAAAAGTACATACTATTATAAATACCCAAAAACTAAGATCAGAGATCATTTTGCGACGTTACACTATCCAAATACAAAATTAATTACGCACACACCTCCATAAAATACAAAATTAACATAAATCATCCTCTAACCTATAAAAAAGAAAGTTACGCACACAGCTTTATAACAAATTAGCCCCCGCCGCAACGCGCATATATATTTCCGTCTCGTTAGAACCAATAATATTAGGAACAGACATGTTGGTTATTTCTTCTTATGTTATCTTGGTAAAGTTACTTAGCTGATCTATAACAACGGCAGCCAAGTATATGAACTAAAACCAATTGTTGTAGTTATCTAAATATTTTTGTCCTCTAAGGAGCAAGAAAGCTTGTGAAACCACTAGTTCACAATCTTCACGACAGAAAATGATAAAGAAAAAATAATTAAATTATTGCTGCCATGTGATTCATTGGTCGATTCTTTCCTTCAATGGCTATTAATTTGAGCATTGAATTGGATAGAAGTCTACAGTTATTATGGAACAAATAACAAAACTTGATCGATAAAGATAATTAAATGTTTTCAAACTGGCCAAAAATCTGGAGTTTGAGACTGAAAAGTGGTCACTTACTTTGAAGCTGCACTTGTCACAAGGTAAGAGATTCTAGCGTAGTCACTAAACGGCTAGGTTTCATGTATCAACGAACGGGGATACGTACCATGTAGTTTAGTCATTGTTGGTGCGTTACATCGAAAATGAACGCAATATCTTTCACATGATGCACCAAACTTATAAACCGGAAAGTGCAAAAAAGGAATTTTCGATTCCAACAAAAACCATATCTTAAATGGGGACTTGGACTTACGTAAGTAATTCACAACGCTTGGCTCATTTGAAATGTCCATTTTGTCAGCTTCATGATATGATCAGATTTAATGCATTTAACTCTACAAGTTAGAGTCGGCAAGAAAGTTAAACGTCTATTAGGATCGTAAGATCAAGACTGAGTGACAACATATATGGCCGTTAAAGAGTTAATTTCGAAGTGTATCGATCTTCATTTCCAACTACCTTAAAGTTCAGCGGAAACAACATTTGGACCGCAAAATATTTGTAACATCTTACACACGTTGAAAATAAGGGGATTTAATACATATATATGGACTTACATGCCAAATTTTTTGGTACCAAGTTTGGTCATAAATTAAAGTTAGGAGGGAAAAAAAATTGACGTGTTTTTTGTGTAAGAAGAAAAATTAACACATATACTCCACATCTGATCGAATTATGCATTCTAGTATAAACTACATATTTGTTTTCTACGAAAGTTGAACTCACAATCACTTAGCTGAAAATACTAGTATCGTTCTAGATACCAGATACCATATATACCAAACAAAATCTAAATGCTATTTGTTAATACCCCAAACAAGGTTTTTATTCATACAACCGCATAGTGGGCTTCTCGTTAGTGCTCTAAAATGCCACACGTTTAATAATAAGTTTATTCATATAGCTTTTAAAGTGTTGGCTTACTCACCCCGTCTTATAATAAGTGTCCCTTCCAAATTGCACAAGTTTTAACAAATTTTACATAAACTTCCTTCTCTATCAATTAAAAGATCATCTTAAACTCGCTAAACTCTCTTATCATGATTGAATTACAAAAGTAGAAAATTTATTTTAAATATCAACAAAATAGTTTTGTGGATAATTTATTAGATATTATGAACAAGGCAATATTTTCTAAACGTTCCTATTCTTTAATTCACATGGCTTAAGTTCCTTATAAATACATACATTCAATATTCGTATTTTGCCATAATATCATTGTACACTTCTTAACTTATTATCATTAGCAAACGGAAACTCTCCCATTTTTCCTCTCCCTTCGTAAATGGCAAAATTCAAGGATATCAAGGTTTGTAAAGCTGAGGTCGATCACCCGCAATAACATCTGTGTCTTCGAGGCAAAGAAAACCAAAAACTTCGGAGACAATAACTGAAGACGAGAAGGATGCGTCTTTAATGTGAGAGATGGAACAAATTATAGCTTCTTTCAAATCGTCATTTTCTTCTGCTTCGCTATCATAAAACGATTAGAGTGATTGAAAATCGTTTTTCGTTTACAAAAACTCTCAACGGAACGTTCGTGTATCTTCTCGTCACATACCGTGTTATGTTGCAAATAGACATTGGCATGATCAGGTATCATGACACGTGTGCTGCTCAAGCAATACGTTTTTCAAAGAAAAAGGTCTTATTACCTAAAGGGTAAAAGCCATAAATACTCCATGTACTCGCCTGTTTAACTCATTATACTCTACGAATTCGTAAACAACTCATTATACACTATGAAACCGTCAATAACCAGTTACCTATTTCATAATGGAGTATAATGAGTTATAAATGTCTGTACATAGGGTATTTATGGCTTTTACCCTAAAAAAAATAAATAAACCCTCTTTTTTTTGTATTTTTGGCAAAAAAAAAAAATAAACCACACCCTCACCCAACTCACTAAAACTTCTTTTTTTTATAAAATTTTTTAAACTTTTTATAAAAAAAAAAAATTTATACTTCGAAATAAAAAAAATTAAAATTTTTTTTTATACTTCGAAATTTTTTTATAAAATTTTAAAAAAAAATTTCGAAGTATAAATTTTTTTTCGAAATAAAAATAAATTTTCGAAGTATAAAATTTTATTTTATAAAAAATTTTAAATTTTTTTTCGAAGTATTTATGGCTTTTACCCTATAGTTTACACTTTTTAACAACTCTCCTCCAAAAAAGTTTAAAAACTACATCATTCGTCCATGTGATTGTCGTTTTGTCCCGGACAGGTCCTTTGATCAAACGGACGTCTTTTTTAGACGTTGAGTCAGGTCATTTTAGACGTTAAGTAAGGGCAAAATTTTGTTTTTAATTCCATACTAAATCACATGGACGATTTATATAACTGACTTTTATATAGTTGATTAAAAATATTGTTGTTACAAGTGTCTTGCAAACGAGGGATTTGTTAAAAGGGCAAGAGTGTCTACTACTCGTATATAGAGGTTGAGACGCTTGAATCACAGGTGTTGTTTTTGTGATTAATTGTGAAAGATCGGATATATGTTAGTGCATGGGATCCGATCTACGTCTACACAATTCAATGTAAGTATGCATTTATGATTTATGTATTGTTATAATTATGTTGTAATTATATTTATACATTTATATTAGCCGAAAATTACATAATTAATTTGTATGATGATTGTTTGCATTAACACGAAAGATCCATGTTTTTGATGATGTATATATGTTGTGTATTTGTGATTTAATGTTTCATGCTTCCGTGTTTTGATTTAATTGTTATGAACACATTATGTCAAGCACACTAAAATTTAATATATTCATGGTTGTATACGCGAATCTCCACCAGAACTGAAGCAATTGGATGTCCCTCCTCCAAAAGGAAAAACCATCATTGGAACAAAATAAAATTTCAGTAATAAAATGGATGAAAATGACATTGGCATGATGAAAAAAGCAAGACTTTTTACCGAGGGATATATGCAAGAAGAAGGAATAGGCCATGACGAAACATTTGGTCATATTGCAAGACTTGAAGCAATCAAGAGATTACTTGCCTATGCCATTTACATGAGTGTCATGCAGGAATTTCTTGCAGTGATGGAGCTAGGATTTAGTTCTCGGGTGGGCCGAAAATGATAAACATGAATCTTCTACCTAATGAAAAAATCGCCTAGCACAATTGGTTTCCTGTTATCAACAACGTATAATAGTTACTAGTTGCCACTCATAATTGTCGTAAGTGCGCTGTCATAAAATTGCTAAATAATACTTTCGGGAGATAGCAATTAGGTGGGCCAAACCCATTTAGATATAATTAAATACTATATAATTTAACTTGTGACAAAACATTCGTATAAGTATTACCTATTTGTAAATGGTTTGGGTGGGCCTTG
>BQNB010189830.1:0-11837 GCA_026074375.1 Tanacetum coccineum | reverse complement strand
GCGAACATTCTTGGCCTCTTAGAGAAGTTCCCTTAGAAATTACGATAGGAGAAAATCCTTACACGAGGACAGAAACCCTCAACTTCATCATCGTAAGGTCTGATTCTCCCCATAACTTGCTACTCAGAAGGACTGCTATGCAGAGGATGGGCATCGTTGTGTCTACAATTCATGCAATAATAAAATTCCACACCCATACAGAATTGGCACGGTATCCTCATTCTATGAATCCAACAAAGTTGAAGAAGAACAGAAGAAGATTAAGGAAACCATCCCGAAAGCTCAGAGGGATGTACTCAGTTATGTAGATGCATAAGAAAAAGTTGTAGTCAACGACAAGTATCCAGAACAAACAGCGACCATAGGAAAACAACTACCCGTTAGCCTAAAAAAGAAGCTGCAAGACCTCTTACGATCCAATGCAGATGTCTTCGCATAGACCTATACTGATATGACATGAATCTCGAGAACCATTATGGTAGGAGGGAAACCTTTCAATACGGAGCATAAACTGAATGAATACAAGCATATTAAGCCTGTCAAGCAGAAGAAGTGAGGACTGGGCCCTGGTCATAACGAAGCGACATGCAAGGAAGTAGATGAGCTCACAAAGGCAGAAATCCTACGAAAAGTAAAAGATAAGACGTGGGTTGCTAACCCAGTCATGGTAAAGAAAAGCGACGAGGGCTAGATGATGTGTGTGGACTTCACAAACATAAACAAAGCCTGCCCCAAAGACTGTTACCCCTTGCCAGAGATTGATTAGAAAATGGAATCCCTCTCAGGATTCTGACTTAAGTGTTTCTGAGACGCCTACAAAGGCTATCATCAAATACAGATGGCCAAAGGAGACAAAGATAAAACAACTTTCTTTACGGAGAAGGGAGTATTTTGTTACCAAAAGATGCCTTTCGGTCTAAAGAACTCAAGAGCAACTTACCAAAGACTAGTCGATGAGGTATTCAATGATCAAATTAGACGAAACCTTGAAGCTTACATGCATGACATGGTAATCAAGATTACTTCTAAAGAAAGCATGTTAAAGGACATCCAAAAGACCTTTGACAGGCTCCGATCTATCAATATTAAGCTTAACCCAAAAAAGTGTTCTTTTGGTGTCGAGGACTCATAGGATATCTAATCACCAAACAAGGAATAAGAGCTAATCCCTCAAAAGTCAAAGAAATCACAGACTTAAAATTGCCAAGAACACTCAAGGATGTACAGAGTCTTAACGGAAAACTGGCGGCGCTAAGCCAATTCTTGTAGGTCCAAAGTCTTGGATCTGATTAGCCTTTTGTAAGCCAATAGCTAACTTGAATAAATCCAAATCAACTATAAGAGAGACAAAGACTATGAATACTATGTGTTAATGCGGAATCTTAACACAAGTACTAAGAAGAATAATTGTAAAACTAACTTCGTATATTTCTATTGATTTCTATTAGGTTTGGATGCCCAAACACTATGCCGTAGGGTTCCTTTTATACACCAAGGAAACCCTAAAAGGCTTTACAAAACGTGTGAAAGGATAATGCATATCCTTTCCTAAGATATCTCCTAAGATATCTCTAAGATAACTATTATAACTATTCTGTTACATAAACAGACTTAACTAGACAAGGCCAGTACTAACTATAGTACTGCCAGACTTAACTTAGTACTGGCAGACTTAACTATGTCTACCAGACTTAACTCTATAACTACCAGACTTAAGTCTGTTTACAATAATTCCTAACAATCCTCCCCTAACTTGAACTTCACTTGTGATCTTCAAGTTTCCTATTAGATTTGCATCTAACTTTTCTGTGACAAAGAGTGGATTATTTGGAAGAGAGGGAGATGATGATTAAGGAAATGTGTGATGGAAGACCTTAGAAGATATAAGACCATTTTGTGACACTTTTGAAAATTTAGATTAATGACACGAATGCAAAGAAAGATATTCTAGTGTGAGAAAATATATACATAGATGTACAAGACATATAGATATAAGCATGCAAGTTTATCCAAGCATGCATCGATACAATAATCAACAAGATTAATGTGTAAGACTATATGACATCTAAACCTTATTTGTCATACGTTAACCTAACATAGTTGTCACACCCCCAAATTCACTGCAGCGGAAGACTAGATTTGGGGTTTGTGACTTCATGGCGTGAAGAGGACTTGATACGTGAGATAGACCTCTACATGCCAATATACCAATGCAGACTCCTTATATTCCGTAAGATAAAACACCTGAGAAAAACATTGCTAAAGTGTCAACATAAAGTTGGTGAGTTCATAGGTTTTGTTGTTTGATAATAGTGATGAACCACAAGATTTATAACCATAGTATGAAATATAGTAATCCTATATATCACAATGAAAAGTATTTACTATTGTCTAAGCTCATGACACCGAAGCGTTAACAAGTACCATCATAGATAAGCCCATGCAGATGTCCAACCCGCGACATCCGTAACTGACTCAAATGAAACTGTGTTTGCTTGACTAATGTCAGTCCAAGACAAACAGGGATGTCAATCCCGATAGATCTATCCATAACATTCGCGCTTACAAGAATTAACGGTTCATGATAAATTGGGCAATATAGCAAGTTGGGTTGAATAGGGACTTAGACCCAATAGTAAATCAGTAAATGTACTTGTGTTCAACTGTTAAAAATAAGCAATGTTCTCACCCCAAAAGATGATTTAAAACAGTAAAGTAGGGGCTATGAAAACTCACCTTGTCAAATAAATCGCCTGAAATGACAATGGTTCAATGCACGTCAAATAGTGGCTCGTCAACACCTAAGTAATTACGAGAAGTCTGAGTGTACATTCTAAAGACTCACTGTACGAATCATTCAATTTAATTGCCCAATAATAAATTATCGCTTTATATCCTCATATCTTTGATTAGACCGTTGGCTCTAGGGATGATACACGACTACTCACATATACATAATTTGATGTAATTATGTGCTTAAAATCGCATGGTCACATTGTTAAAATAATACAATTTATGTTTTATTAATATAACTATTATTTACCAACTATTGAGCTACATATATATACTCATCTCGCTCATTTACCTTCTCTAGTCGTCACTTAAGCCTCGTCTAAATGTCCGTTTTATATATTGCAGTCCATGCGAGGACGTCTATAATTTGGTAAAAAAAATCATTTTCTTGTATTTAATGTTCTTATGTTTCATGGTAAATAATATGGCTTTTAAAATCATATTTTAAACTCAAATAAGTTTTGAAGACATTTTTAGTGTTAACTAAAATATATGAGCCGGGATAAACTCATTTACTTGTTTAAAAGTTCGGCTCCATTGTTACTAATTCCAAACCATCGAAAAATATCGTTTCTAACTTGTACTCATTAACAGGCTGCCAACCCAATTGGAGCTCGAACCGAGAGTTCGATGGCTACGCATGTACTATATATATACATGTCAAAATTTATAATTGAAGGTAGTATGGATATTTCTATGTCAACTTGTTATAACAAAAAGAAATATAATGCACTCTTTTATATTTTACAAAATTCATCATGTGACTACATATAACAATTCATGTCCATCCTCTCTTCTTTTTCTTTTTGCTGCCCACCTGACGCAACAACAGTGAGTTTTCACACTCATTGTTTTCTTTTTCATTTCTTTCGTAGCAAACCCACATGTATATATATTAGTTTTCTATCTATTTTGCATGTTTACAACTTGTTTAGTTAGCAACAAGGAGACTCCATTTCTAGACACAAGGATGATCTTCTCGCCCTTCGTAGTACGCACAGCTGCAACGACAGCATTAACTTGTCATGGCTCGCACGATTTGGCACAAGTTGGCGTCGAGTACGGTCGCACCATAAAAGGGTGCATCCGTCGTTTGAGCTCAACAGCACCAAGTGGTGCGTTGGTGGGTCGAACGTATTAGCACCAAAAAGGGTGTGTTGAAGATAATAAAGGCAGCAGCCGTTTGGTACAAAACCACCAGCCTTCGCCACCACCACCTTGCGGCAGCAACAGTGGCAGCAAGCCAACTGTCTCGCACGCATGAGTGGTGCGAAAAAGTTCGGGGTGGGTTGCTATCCGTGGAGCAGCCACCTTGCCCGCTATGGTGTAGCTAATGACGAGGCACTTTGAGGTAGTGGCCCCTCGTCACTCATCGCGTTGGTGGTCACGGTAGGGCTTGGTCTTGGTCACAATGCAAGAATTTAACACGTATGCCTTAGGCTTACTCGTCCCTAGTGCCAACGTTTCAAACTGAGTATAAGTGTCGAGTTTTGCTAGTCCAAGTTGTTGTATAGCTTTTAAATTTCGATATACTTGATACTAGTTCATGGTAGGTCGAATGTTTACGTATCATATTTTATGTATAGCATGACAAAAGATTGATATGCGTATGCTCACAAGGACCATGCATGGGTCGTATCATGCATATCATGTGTTACTACACACTGAAAGTTATATATATGATAAATATGGTGCTACAAGAATGAATTACGGAGGTCCATCGAACCTTTGAGAACAAATGTGGGTATTTCTTCCGGAATTGATCCTCGCGTTCCCACGTAAACTCAGGACCTCTCTTGGAGTTCCATCGAACCTTTACTAATGGGATACGGCTTCGCTTCAACCGTTTAACTTCACGATCTGTGATCTCTATAGGTTCCTCGACAAACTGAAGCTTGTCATCAAAATGAAGTCCATCCAACGGAACGGCTAAGGGTTCGTCGGCATGACACTTCTTTAAGTTGGACACGTGAAACCAGCCGTCTTTCAAAAATCATCATGTAAACACCGAGGTCACAACTACCCAGACCACCAGAACCCTGAACAAACCAGTAATAGTTCTAGGGTTACATCACCTCTCTCTCTCTCCCAAACCCACGACCACCATAGTTCCTTTCATGCACACCACAGCCTCACGCACATACCATAATTAGGATCTCAACACGAAACCCTAATAAACTGATGAAGATCAAAAAAAAAGCAAAAAACCTTCGGATCCTTCACCAATCATAACGGCTATCCAAGTAAACCCTAAAAAGGGTCTAGTTGCAATAAAGATTCCACAGCCATGAAACAACCCATAAGCAATCGATCCCAACCAAATATAACATGAGCAGAAAAGGATTAATAATAATCACCAGCATCGATTGCATAAACCGAAACCCTAAAAATAAAAATATTATAAATATCCTAAAAATTAGGGTTTAGGTATCAGATTAAAGAGCTGGCAGCGATTTAAATAAGCAATAAACCTCCAAGAAAATCACAACTCTTAAAACCGATTACAAACCCAATACCTTAAAAATCTAAACAAAAGCCGACTTAGGGATTCATGTGGAATCGACTCCCATACAAAACCCAAAAGCCAGCTTTGAAAGATCTAAAAGGTATAGATAGAGAGGCGGCTTAAAAGTTGATCAAAAACCATCCCTAAAAAATGATTGCATACCAAGATCACCTCAATTGATTAACAATCTGTTTAAGATATTCAATGGAAAACCATTGGGATATCCATAAATAAATAGACAATCGAATCAAAATAATCCAAGGTAGAGAGGCATTTAATAGGTATAGTTTTGGCCGGAAGAAAAATGGAGGCTGCTGGAAATCGCCCCTAGTGGGGAGAGAAAAAAGGGTTTTTCTTGGAAAGATTAATTTGGCACAAGTTGGCGTCGAGTACGGCCGCACCATAGAAGGGTGCGTCCGTCGTTTGCGCTCAACAGCACCAAGTGGTGCGTTGGTGGGTCGAACGTATTAGAACAAAAAAGGGTGCGTTGAAGATAATAAAGGCAGCAGCCGTTTGGTACGAAACCACCAGCCTTTGGCACCACCACCTTGCGGCAGCAACAGTGGCAGCAAGCCAACTGTCTCGCACGCATGAGTGGTTCGAAAAAGTTCGGGGTGGGTTGCTATCCGTGGAGCAGCCACCTTGCCCGCTGTAGTGCAGCTAATGACGAGGCACTTTGAGGTAGTGGCCCCTCGTCACTCGTCGCGTTGGTGGTCACGGTAGGGCTTGGTCTTGGTCATAATGCAAGCATTTAACACGTATGCCTTAGTCTTACTCGTCCCTAGTGCCAATGTTTCAAACCGAGTATAAGTGTCGAGTTTTGCTAGTCCAAGTTGTTGTATAGCTTTTAAATTTCGATATACTTGATACTAGTTCATGGTAGGTCGAATGTTTACGTATCATGTTTTATGTGTAGCATGACAAAAGTTTGATATGCGTATGCTCACAAGGACCATGCATGGGTCGTATCATGCATGTCATGTGTTACTACACACTGAAAGTTATGTATATGATAAACATGGTGCTACAAGAATGACTTACGGAGGTCCAAGCTTTGCTAGTCAATGCGGAAAGACGGCGGTAGCACGGAAGCTCGAACCAACCCTTGGTTAATATTACCCTTTAAGCCCGGCGCCCACTTAGTTCTTGCACTCAATGAAATTTGAACTTGAACCGTATAATTTACTTATTGTTTTTTCTGATTTGTGATACATTTGTTCATGCAAGGTTCCTGATTTATACTCTAAGTCTTTGGTTGGTTACTGAAGGGTTGCATGTGGAATGACTCTATACTACTATTGAACCATAGTAACTTTCTAATACTGTTATCCTCATTACCCTTTTTCTAATACTATTAAGGAATCTCTATTATTTCTTGTTTCTTTCATTTGAAAATTACATAGGTTATAAGACGTATCATGTGATGGAGATATTTAAAATAAGAAAATGGGTAGGGTAGTGTGTAAGGCTTTGTGATGATGGATGTTTCATTATTATTGTATATGGGTTTATATACATTTATATGTATATAATGTATAATTTATTTTATCTTTGCTGAATTTATTTAGAGTTGTTATGGTATTAATTTGTATGTAGGTGGTCTTATAAAGTGTTACAAGTAAATGGCCTAGTTTTACAAATGTGAAATAAGTATGGTTTTTTTTATCGTTACGTGTTCTAAAATATCCTTTTAGACACAGAGTAATAATGGTGATATTCGCGTGCAATTTAAACTTTCCATGACCAAAAGTAATGAATTGACGATCATAAAATGACTTCTCGTTGAAATTAATGGTAAACTTACAAACTTGTAGTACATGACTTTTACTTAACGCAAAGAGAATCTAATTTTTCTTACAAGGTGCCACAGCCTCCCTAGGTTAGAAGATTTTGCCCCGAAATCAAGACGTTGTAGGAGCTGGTGGATTTGCAAACAAGTGAGGGTACTTGCTCTTGAATTGGTCCTCACGTTCCCTAAATGAATGTGTCATCATTGGGACGAGCCGATACGACAAAATGTTAGGAATATATACATTGAAGTAATGCCAAGACCTTACAGTATTTCCCTTTCCCCCTTTTATCTTATAAATACCACCTCATTCCTCTCAAATTTTCAAACTTAGATCCTACTACAAAGATACTTCAAATTCCCTGTTTGCTTCCTCATACTGATTCCGAAGCCGAAGCCTTGGTGCAAAGATTAATTAATGAAGATAAGGGTCGTCAGGATGTGCTTTTGAATTTGGCTTTTCAGTTTGAAGACTCATGCGCTGTCAGAGACGATCTTAGAAAAGCTTATGAGAAATGCAGCAACATTTCTCAAGAGAGCCGTGCTTCGATTTGTACTCTTTTAAAAGAAAGTTCTGAAAAGGATCGCAAGCTGCATCTTTCTATGTATGGAAAGGCGGCACAACTAGAGAAACAAATGGATGCTAATTCGGCTTGGTTTCAGGAAAAATACTCCGGCCGTACACACGGAGGTATAAGTTGCTCGTCATCATAAGCTGATTTCCCTCTTACCGAGAAAGAGTTACATTAACTCCGTATGGATGAAGAAGCTCTAAAAGAAATGTTGGAAGAAGAGGCCATGAACAAAAAGGCACAAGAGGAGAAAATTAGGCAAGAACAAGCCGAAAATAATGCATTCTTTTTAGAATTTAGGATAGTGAGATATGACTCAGAGTACGAGTCATCGGATTGACAATCTAAGGATTGTTGTAACCATGTTGTTGTACTGCTTTGAATAAAACATTGTTGACTTAAACTATGTACTTGTGTTTCCATCTTTGTAAACCAACGGTTATTATGTTAGGAATTTAGTAAGTTCTAATGGATGCATTTGCTCTCTGTAGCATCACAATATTTCGTAAAAATATTTGTTTCGTGACTATTGCCTTGCCACAATACCTCTTGAATGGGACAATTGAGTGATTATGACTACTGTCTCCACACGGTATTATAAAGTGTTTGCGTGATAATTCTGAATCGAATAATTGAGTGAACATGATTACTGTCCCTCTACAGTATCATAAAGTGGTTTAGGGATGATGTTTGTCAATTTTGTAAACCTTTTTAACTCCCAAAGTAGTATGATTTATTTCAGGTGATTAAGTAGCCATTCGAAATGGGATTTAAATTTCTATGAGGTATCGCAGTCTTTCTAAGTTGTACACTTTTGTTCTGAATTTAAGTTGTCCTATTCGCGGCATGGGTTAAGAAAAGACGAAAGTGGCGAGTGGGGTTCTAACGGCTAGAAATGTGGCGAACCGTTACCCCCACTTTATATATATACTTTGTCAATTTCTCAATTTGTCAAAACGTAAAATAAGTTTCCTTACTTAAATTTTCATTCGTCCTTAGATTAAAATGTCGTATCTCGTTCCCTTGATTGCGGTTGTGTTCGTTGTGGTGGTTGGTTGTTATTTGGCGTGTGTTCCACAAGAAGAGGATCACCAGTACATCATTGTAATACTAGGGCTTATTGTGCCACTAATCATTGTGGCGATTGGCGTGGAAGTTTTCTGGAAAAAGTAGCTTTTATCAGTAGGCTAGCGGGTTGTAGTACCGTTTTGTTCTTGAGCATTTTAATTAATCTTATGCTGAATCCTCCAAAAAGAATCGTCAAACGTTTTATCTTTAACTTTGTTTCGTTTACGTAGGATTGAATCCTCATGATGTATCTTTGATGAATCGCAGTCTTTCATAGTTGCTTTGAGTATTGTTGTTAATGTGATGAATGAGTAAAAGGTGTATGCGTTCAAACTTTTGTTATTACATCGAGTACTATTGAGCATATCTCTATCGACCTAACTTATACATAGTTGATCAGGCTATGTATACCTTAGGTTTACATTGACATCCCCTTTTCCTTTAGTTATTTGTTTGTGATTGTAAGCATAGTCGGTACAGGGACTCGTGGTGTATATAAATTGTCGTGTCTCCCAAACACCTGATGAAGGATGTTACGTTATATGTTGATTTGTGATTTATTATTCCCTTGCTACTTTCTACCACACATGTGGTCCTCTGAAAGTTTATGTTCCCTTATGTGTTCATCTTACTACGTGTATATCGTTTCATATGATGGCGTGTATTATCTATGTGTTCGTAAAATCATTATCTCAGCATATAAGTTATTTTGAATAATTACTTTTGTTGATAGTTTAGGGTTTGGTTGCAATCGCTCTTGCTAGATACGACTATGTCCATCATAAATATTTTAAATCAATATTCCTTACAACGCCTACCCACTACGCTGCCCCTTTTCTTATCTCTCTCAATTTCACTTTATTTACTTCTTATCTCGAATTATCGCCCACTCCACCATATCAAGTTTTTCACCTTCTTCCTCGAAACTGTTGGTTACCAATCCTCATGGGATTTCCAATCGAGATTTTCACTCCCGTCATGATCATCATCATCACGTCGCTTATTTTACTAGTCTACCCGATGTGTTTCTTCTCACGCGGTGATGTATCTGTTGTCTTAGCACTTTACATCTTTGTTGTATTTCCTATATTTTGCATTTTGTTGTATTACGAACGGAAATACTATGGATCTGATTGAATAAGGCTTCGCGTTGTGTATTTTATGGTTTAAAATTTTTCGTTATAATCATATATTGCTATGTGCCCCACCTCGTATCTTGGTATGATTCGAGGTTATTACGTGGTAAGCCTTTAGATGCATTTTGTGTTTTCATTTTCATTAAAAGGCGTTTACTGATTGTGAATGAAAAGAATTTCGAACTGACAAAATGTTGATTAGTGCAAGAAAGAATTGAATATGGTGGGGGTTACTTCTTCTCGTCTGAAGCACGATGTGTGGCACTTTTGAAATGATTCTTCAAGTTGCATAGTGTTCATCGGAGATAGCTCCCTTATTTCCGTTTTCCGGGCACATGATTGTATTCTTTGTTTGTTGAACAATAAGCATACTTGTTTTGTATTGAGCAGTAATTTTGATATTGTTATTTCATTGGCGCATTACGATGCTTGTCATTTGGTTCCAAAAATTATCAAATATATGGTTTCCCCTATACTGGGTAAACGTACTCAAAATTTTTTAGGGCAGAATTGTTATTTCATTTTATTATTTCATGAACGCAAAGTACAAGTCTTTATTAATTTCTCTGCCTAGATGTTTCCTTGTAAGCTGGGATACATTGTTATAGCGAGTCTGGCTGTCTTGCTTATAGGCCTAGGCGGGCTAGAATTTTCTGAATTTGTTCATGGTCCTCAGCGTGTCTGTAGGATCCCGTAATCACTTCATAACATATATATCATACACGAATCGAACTAGAAAAGAGAAAGTAAGAGTTGTTCTAGAGAGAGTTTAGAGAGAGAGAGATGAGAGAAAAGAGAAAATGGAATTATTAGAAAATGAACAACTTACTTTTTCTAAAGAAGAAAAAGCTTATATACCCCGTCACGATAAAGGTACGCGCGGGATATTTAACTAGGACCCGGGCTCAGGTTTTGCTTGGGATTAAACTTGAAACATATACAATATTATATTTACTATCGAGCCCGATTCCTGATAATATCCTATTACAACGTTAACTAATTATAGACCGAAGCTCCATCGTAGAGTGACCGAGCTTCCTTGTTCGACTCAATAAATTGAGGCTAACAATCTCCCCCAAAGTGAGGTCTTGAACACGGGAACGAGCTTCCTTTATTGACTCAATAAAATTGAGGCTAACAATCTCCCCCGAAGTGAGTTCATTGATGACACTCCTTCATGAGATCAGTGAGATTGCTTTTGTCGTTTAAGCTCGAGTGTTCTTGGTCTTTGTCTTCGTTGTAATCTTGTTCCTTCATGCTTTGTGATCGGCTAAGCCATCTTGCGATCTTGTGTCTTTGACCAACATGCTCATACTATTGCATTATCTTGAAAGCTTTATTTCAGAGTTTGCGGAAGTCTTTGTCTTTAAATCTTGAGCTTTCAAGATAGTATGTCTTCGTAGATTGAGCATTTGAATGGGATTGAGGTTGCCGTTACCACCGTTTGACCTGCAGGTTTACGTTAGTGATAAACGAGAAAATTGATTTGAAAATCAATCGACGTGTCACTCGTTAAAGAGTTTTTGTAACACATCGAGAGTGTCATGTTTTTATCAAAATTCATCAACCGTCAATTCATTTACTGGACCAAATCGATATCCAGTTGTTACAAGTTTGATTCATATAGAATCTCGCAAGTCACCTACCAAGAGCTTGTTTGATGCTGGCTCAAGCAGGATTTCCATCTTCATTGTGAATACATAAGTATCACTCGGATGTTCTGGCAAATATCACAATGATATTGCGTAGGACTCTTGATAACAGCCTGTGAACCTGATGATTTTCAACAAGTGTTTGAAATGGAATGTGTCCTAACGAGATTTTTTTATTGATCTCTTGGCTCTAGACTCGATTAGTGCATTTTGGTTTTAGTACTCAGAGGCTGGAGCATATTGCCACCTATTCAATATCAACAATCTCGGAGTGAGATTTCAATAGATAACGTGTGTATCTCCGTGACAAATGAGACAAGT
>BQNB010189827.1:0-11837 GCA_026074375.1 Tanacetum coccineum | reverse complement strand
TTAAGGGATTATTTGTTTTTTTAAGTTATAATAAAATTTATAAATTTATAAATTTACACTTAACTCTATATATAATTTATTTAAAATTAATCCACTAAAGTTTCAAGTCGCGACACAGGTGGAACGCTGGGCAATGCCTATGTGGTGTCATATGTTCAATTCTACCTTAATAGGGACCGCGAGAGTGTGGTTCGATGAGCTCCCTCCGAAAAGCATAGACGGATACAAGGACCTCAAAGCAGCCTTCTTAGCATATTTCATGCAGCAAAAGAAGTACATAAAAGATCCAGTGGAAATCCACAATATCAAGCAGAAGGATGGAGAGACCATCGAGGATTTCATGGAACGGTTCAAAGTTGAGACTGGGCGCATGAAGGGAGCCCCTGAGTGCATGCGAATCTCCGGATTCATGCATGGGGTTAACAACCCTGAGTTGACAAAGCGCCTCAACGAACACGTTCCAAAGACCATGGAAGAAATGATGACAGTCACTACTGCCTTCATACGAGGAGAAACCGCCGCCGCTTCCAAAAAGAAAGGTCACGCACCGTGGAAACCACAGGATCAGCCCAAACGGCATGTCTCTAAGCGGAACTCTGATTTCCGAGGTCAGTCGAGGGAAGGACGGGGGTCTAGCAGGTTTACCCCCTTATCAGAACACCCAAAGAAATCCTCGCGGCCGAAGCAAGAAAGTTCAAACCACCACCACCCATGGTAACCCCGGTGGAGAAGAGAAGCAGCAACAAGTTTTACGACTTCCACAATGATAAAGGACACAGCACGGACGAATGTATGCAGTTAAAAAAGCAGATTGAAGAGTTGGTGCGAGCAGGAAAACTCTCGCATTTGATTAAAGAAATTAAACAAGGTCGAGATCAAACGAAGGTTGGAAAGAAGGAAGCCCCGGCCAAAGACAAGTCCCTGGCAATCTATATGGTACAACCGTGGCATAGAACGACAAGGCAGAAAGTGACTCAAAGCTTTGCCCGTGTCAGTGAAATTACGTTCCCACCACTGACTACCAGCAAGGGGACAGAAGGTCCGCTTGTTATAGAAGCGGAAATTGGCGGACACATGATCCACCGCATGTATGTAGACGGGGGTTCCTCAACGGAAGTGCTCTACGAACACTGCTTCAACTGGCTCAGACCGGAAATCAAGAATGGTCCCGACAACAACATCGTTAACCGGTTTTAGTGGAGAAACTATATGGCCGCTGGGACAACTTAGGCTCTTGGTAACAATAGGAGATGCAGATAATGCTACAAAAGCATGGATGAATTTCATGATCGTGAGGTCACTATCACCATACAACGGTATCATTGGAAGACCTGAAATAAGAGAAATACAGGCGGTACCATCCACAGCCCACAGAATGCTTAAGTTCCCGGTCAACGGAGGAATAGTCACTATCCGTAGCAGTATCTTGATACCCGCTGAGTGCGCCACGGTGACCACATCGTCCAAGGAGATACTCAAAGAGCCATAAGTCCGTCATGAAAATTTTAAAGTAGCCCTACATCCGAATTTCTCGGATCAAGAAGTATCAATCGGAGGGACGCTATATGCGAAAGGACGGATGAAACTATGCTCACTCCTGAAGGAAAACTTGGATATATTCTCATGGCAGCCGTCAGACATGACAGGAGTACCGCGATCAGTAGCTGAACATCGGCTCAATATCCGGGAAGGATATTCACCTGTTCGACAGAAGAAAAGGGGCCAACCCTGGAACGTGCCAAAGCCATCCAAGCGAAGGTACAAAAACTAGTAGAGGCGGGGATCATGAGAGAAGTTTATTATCACGACTGGCTGTCCAATCCAGTCATGGTGAAAAAGCATGACGGTAGCTGGAGGATGTGCGTGGATTTCACGGACTTAAACAAGGCCTGTCCGCAGGATTGTTACCCTCTTCCTGAAATAGACTGGAAAGTCGAATCTCTCTGCGGCTACCCCTTTAAGTGTTTTTTGGACGCTTACAAAGGCTATCACCAGATACAGATGACAGAGTCAGATGAATAGAAAACGGATTTCCACACCAGCCAAGGGGTATATTGTTATACCAAAATGCCCTTCAGCCTCAAAAACGCTGGCGCCACATACCAACAGCTGATGGACAAAGCTTTTGATAGCCAAGTTGGTCGGAACATAGAAGTATATGTTGATGACTTAGTCATTAAAAGTCACACGGAAGCAAAGATGATAAGAGATATTAATGAAACGTTACGCAAAATCAACATGAAGCTCAACCCTAAAAAATGTACATTTGGGGCAGTGAAATGAATGCTCTTGGGGTACATGATTAGCCCGGAAGGGATAAAATTGTGTCCTGACAAAACAGAATCTGTACTACAACTCCCGTCCCCACGGACAATCAAAGAGGTCCAGAGCCTCAATGGGAAGTTGGCTAGTTTGAACAGATTCCTCTCTAAGTCAGCAGAAAATTCCTTGCCGCTATTTAAAACTTTAAAGAAGTGCATTAAAAAGAGTGAGTTTCATTGGACACCAGACATGGAACAAGCCTTCAAGCAACTAAAGCAACACTTGTTAGAGCTACCCTTGCTGGTAGTACCCAAGCCGAAGGGGGAACTGATTGTATACCTTTCCGCCTCCCACGGAGCTATTAGTGCAATCTTGATGAATGAAAGGGGCATGGTTCTGACGCCGACATACTTCATAAGCCGCGCGTTATAGGGCCCCAAACTAAACTATACCCCAATGGAAAATCTAGTTCTATCATTAGTTTTTGCCACCAAGAGGTTGCGGAGATACTTCCAAGCGCATCCTATTGCGGTTATTACCGACCAACCGATCAAACAAATATTTTCACGTCCTGACGTGGCAGAATGATTGCAAAAATAGAGCATTATGCTGGGAGAACACAATATCACATACTGACCAAGGACGTCTATGAAAGGACAGATCCTAGTGGATTTCCTTGCAGAGAAGCCGGATGAAAGTCCGCCAGACACATCAGTGGTTGAAACCCCGTAGGAGCCGTGGACACTCTTCACGGATGAATCATCATGTGTAGATGGATCCGGCGCTGGCTTAATACTAACAAGCCAGGAGGGAACATAGTTCACCTACGCGCTAAGATTTCAGTTCATAGCTTCTAACAACGAGGCAGAGTATGAGGCACTAATAGATGGCCTACGGATCGCGGCGCAAATAGGAGTACTCAATGTACATGTAAGTGTAGACTCTAAGTTGGTAGCAAACCAAGTCTTAGGGGCATACGTCGCTAAAGAAGAAAATATGATCAAATACCTAGAGAAGGTCAAAAGCCTGGTCAGCGGCTTCGCTAACTTTTCTATAAGCCAAGTACCACAAAATAAAAACAAGAAAGCAGATGCCCTAAGCAAGATTGCGTCAACCAACTTTGCGCACTTATCCAAACAGGTCTTGGTCAAAATACTGAAAGAAAAATCCGTATAAGAGAAGGAGGTGACGACCGTGGTAGAGGAAGATGGACTAACATGGATGACACCAATAATAGAATATTTGAAAGAAGAGACCCTTCCAGTAGATAAAAAGGAGGCAAGAAAACTCCGTATCAAGGCCATGGCTATGGTGTGTTGGACCACTCCAAGCGGATTATGTGATCCGAGAAATTCATAAGGGGTCATGCAGTATGCACGCTGGCCACGATCTGTGGTGGCCAATGCCATGCGATTAGGATATTACTGTCTAACCGTGCATCAAGACGTATAAAATGTGATACGCGCATGTAATGATTGTCAAATACATCATCTCGTGCCAAGAAACCACCAACAGCCGCTAACTCCCATCACGGCTCCATGACCATTCTATAAGTGGGGAATCAACATAGTTGGTCCTTTCCCGGTGGGACTAGGAAAGGTCAAATTTTTGATAGTCGCTATGGACTATTTCACAAAGTGGATAGAGGCAAAAGCCTTGTCGACAATCACTGGCAATCAGGTAAAGAAGTTTGTGTGGGACAACATAGTGTGCCGCTTCGGTCTCCCAGGAGAAATAGTTTTGGACAACGACAAACAGTTTAGTGATAACCCGTTTAAGGTCTGGTGTGAAAAGTTGAATATCACATAATGCTTTGCCTCAGTGAAACATCCGTAGTCCAACAGACTCGTAGAAAGAGCAAACCGGAGCATGGGTGATGGAATCAAGGCCCGCTTGGGCGAAGGAAATAAGAATTGGATAGAAGAACTCCCCCATGTCCTTTGGGCCTATTGTACGATGATTAAGTCAAGCCACGATGACACCCCTTTCTCTTTGACATATGGCTATAAAGCTGTCATACCTGCGGAAATTGGAATGCCAAAGTACCATACCACGACAGTAGACGCCATTCACAATGATGAAGTGCTACGACTAAATTTGGATTTACTAGAAGAAAGGCGTGAACGCGCAGCAATTTGTGAAGCAAAGGCCAAATTACAAATGACAAAATACTACAATGCTAGGGTTCGAGGTGTAACATTTAGGCCCGAAGACTTTGTTTACTGTAGTAATGATGCAAGCCATGCTGTAGCTGGAGGGAAGCTTGGACCAAAGTGGGAAGGACCTTATGAGGTCACGGAAGCACTCGAAGACGGAGCATACAGACTAAGGTCCATGGACGGCACGATCCTTCTACGGACGTAGAACATAGCCAATCTCAAGAAATGTTATCTTTAGGCTACGACATGGATACATTTGCGTCTTGATTAGTGCCCTTAATAAAGTAATCCATGTATTCTTATTCTACTTTTTGTTTTCAATTTATGAATAAAATTCCGCGGGGTCTAGCTAACCCCGCGACTTCTTTATATAAAAATTTTCCAAGTGAATCTTTCTTTTCTTTAGTATCATTTACTTGTCATTATCTGTATGCATACACAATATGATGGATATCTTCGGATATCTACAGGTTAAGCACCCTATAAATTGCTTGCCGTGTAAGTGGGTTGCAACCCTAACGGCCAAAGATCCTGTATCCTTGTTCTACAAGTGCTTATATAAACAAAATATATACAGAGATGATAAATTACAAACATTCTTACTTACGGATATCCGTGGACATATTACAAACACAAATGTTGTCTAAAGTACCACAGACGATACTACGTCCAATCCAAATTATACATAGGAGGCAAAGATTTGGACCTAAGCAGCCTCGGAGATGCCTCACCCTTAGATACCTTAGTCTGTGTAGCAGCATCTACCAGCAGGATGGCAAGACCTTAGGGAGCGACGGTGGGCACTGATACAGGTATACCGTTAGATCTAGCGTGGTGTGCAGAACCAATCCTATGGGTGCGGCAAACCACCCTACATTTCTTTTTCTTTTCTGTTCGGCTTATGTTAGCCGCAATAACATCCTCCAACAACATCTCTTATTTGACGGCCCAAGGATCTTGAGGATTGCGTACCTTGAGGTACATGAGAATCTTTAGTTGGGAGGAGCTCGGGCGAAGGTCACGAATCCGCTGAGGGGCATCTTCCCTGGTATCACCCTCTAAATGTAGGGATGCCATGATTAGCTCTATCGGGGCATCTTTATCGGGGCATCTTTCAGTCTCTCCAGTTGATCCACCTTCAGATATTTCAGATCATTCAAGTCTTGGAGAGATTTAACTAACTTATCATTGGCCTCCGGTTCATATGCCTCAACATCCACTAAGTCTTGGACGGCCTTCCCGTGTTCTATACCGTATTTCAGGCCCTTGCTTAACCCCTTAGCGATCCCAGCGGATACGACATTGGCAAATACCTGACTCATTTCCGTCAACTCAGCACACTTCATGACAGCTAGGCGTATACTGTGCCCGATAACCCATCAGCAACCTGGGATCGCCGTCAGCATATGAGGGTACAACTCCTCATCAAAATCTATGCTCACCGCATCCAATCGTGCATCTATCTCTGCGCACCGCTGCTTAACCCTGGCATCTTCATATTTCTTGAACTCCTTAAAAGCGGCCTTTACTTTTTCCTTGCCTATGATCTGTGCTTGAAGGTTGGAAACTTGCTGAGATAATTGATTATTATTAACTTGGAGGTCTGAAAACCAGACGTAGAGGCTTTCCAATTCCTTGGTCAGTTCAACGTTCTTAGCCTCCGTGACCTTCTTTATATCAGCCTTAGCCTCCAGCAGGGTCTCCAAGTTTTTTGTCTGATTACGGAGGCCATGCACTTCTTGATCAAGCTTCTTTATCTCTTCCTCCCCTCACTTGGATCCTCTGATCTCGTCTGGCTATCTTGGCCCTAACCTTTTTCAACAACTTGACCTCTTGTCCAAACCTCAACCTCAGCTGAGAACCCATAGCCACTTGTCGTGCCAGGTTTATGTTATATTGGCTAAGGAAGTATGCATTTGGCAAGTGGCATAGCTCAGAGAAATACCCCGGTGGTGCTATGTGATCCACTATGTCTTGGCACGCATCTAGGGTGTCCAGGCGACAGTCATTAGTCACGCCCCATCCTGGTTGATAGATACCCCTGGTGACCCGACCACGAAGGGAACAGAGGTCGATTTCCATGACTTAGGACTCTCCATGGATAACTGGACGTTAACCTCTGTTGTAGCAACATGTTCGGTGGGGATCTCGGTAGCCGTTCCCTTGGAAGATCTGCATCCACATGATGCGGCACATATGATTTGTTAGTATTAATCCCTCATAAAACAACGTATAACAAGGAACACGTTAAAACTGAATCACTTACTGGGCAATGTCTTGCTCGGGGTATGGTTGCGGTTTAACGTATGACAACGGATCTGGGTCACTTACACTCTTCGCAGCAGTTGGACCACCCTGTGCAGAAGGTGTGGAGGAGATGGAGCCCGCACCTAAACCCATTAAAGGTAGGGATTTCCCTTCGTAGGCACTGTGTGCGGGGCTGGACATATGATCTTTCCTTAACACCTTAGGCGGTGCATTCACCTCCGCCTTATCATTAGCTCTTTTACGACCTATCTGCTTCCGCCTTTTATTCACTAGGGCCCCCATGGTGGCCACTTCTTCCTCCAGACATGTTTCCAGTATGACCTTCGTGGTCGTTTCATGTCCTACAGGGGGGATTTCCCATGACAGTTCATCTTGTATCTGCTCTTCTGTCCTGACTCCCTCAATATTTGGTGGAGGAAGGTCTTTGTCGGCAAAATCCAGCGGTGATTTCTCCACAGTAGAGGGTGTTCCGGAGGATCCTGATGCCCTGGTTGTGTCCATGTCTATGACACGATTGGCCGTGGTAGTCAATAGTGACACCTCATGGGCGGCACGGGGTCGAGTCCCGGTCTTCACCTTGGCAGGATTCAAGGCACTGATCAAATTGAACAAGTCCATCTCTGCATTCAAACAAGGATTGTATAACAACCAGTAATTTTCATTAATGTAAATATCTATCTATTAAATTAGATGCACTGTAAATATCCATCTATTAAATTAGATGCACTGTAATATCCATCTATTATAAATATATCACCTTCTTACAGGGAAATTTTTTGATTTATCTCATAATGCAACGTAACTTGCATCTCTAAAGTAAACAAGCTCACGCAACCTCTATCAATGCCATCTATATCTATGTTTATATCATATAAACATCCTAATATGTCAAGTCTATATCCTAATATCATTTTTACCAAGTACATTATCCATTTAACGTACTTTTCAAAACGTTATATCAAAACAAGCATTAAACGTTAACGTTTACATCAAAACCCTAATCATATTTTCCCTTCAAGTCAATGTACAACTCATTTAAGCCCAATGTACAAGTCAATAATACCTGAAAACCTAATTAGGTTATTTAAGCTTCTAAACCATGTTTAAACTTTACACCACTTTAACACAAGGCACAAGTACTTAATTCATGACTCATAAACCCTAATCTATCCATAATCTTAACCCTAATTCATGTTTTAAAACCCTAAATCATAAAATAAAACCCTAAACCCTAATTTCACTTTTAACTAAAAACTAAACCCTAAACCTAAAACTAAGACCTAAACCTTAATCCTAAGCCCTAATCTTAGTCCTAACACTAATCTTAAACCTTAATTTACCCTTAATCCTAACCCTAATTCACATTTTAAAACCCTAAACCCTAACCCGAAAGAAAAACCAACCCGACACCACTTTTCTTTCCTTTTTACCCATTTTAATCAACTAAGCACCTCAAGCAAGCACCCTAGTACCTCTATGACATCACAAGCAGCCAACCAAGTAGCTTACAAGCACCTCCATCACTTCCTTATAAGCTACATGTGAACAAAACCACCTTGTCATCCTTGTGGTTTAGCCGTGACCCTTCCACCACCATACACCTTTCATGTCTAGTTTCTAGCCTTCTATACTCACCATCTAGCATCCCTTAGTCATACTCTCTAGCCTTGACACCAATCAAACTAGTAAACTTGGTCACTAAGGCTCCTTGAAGGGTCAAAAGGAATTCTAGCCTTCCATAGCAGCAATAGAAGATCAAGAAAAGTCCCTAAGCTCAGAATAGAAGCCAAGAATCAAGAAAAACGAAGCCTTGAAGTCGTTACTAGGCGTACGAACCCGAAAACCCCATTTCGACCCATTTTAACTCAATTAAGCCTAAGATCTTGTTCTATAAGCTTATATTCTGTACAATAATGTTCATAATACTCTTAAGATCACATATGAACTCTTGTTTAAAGCTTTGAATCCTCAAACCCATGTGTTTTTTATAAAAACCCTAAAAATGACCCGTTTTGACTTTCTAGCTAACGGATCCTTTTTCTAAACTTTTGTTACGTTAAAATTTTTTATTTTAGCTTATACTAATAAGCTATAACCTGCAAATATCATTTGGAATCTTAAAATAACCTTGCATGGCTTCTTGGACTTGTTTTGCAAAAGTTTCCCTGCATAGAGGTATATATCTTAACCTTTTAAAATTTATAACTAAAGGGGCTGAAAATGTCATTTTTTTAAAGTTATAACTATAAGGACCTATTTTGCCAAGTTTCAAAGTTAAAGGTTTAAATTATATATACTTTATATATAAAGGACTAAACTTGTAAAAGTTTATAAACCAGGGGTATATATTGCCAATTTTGCAAACTTATAAAATATTATATTTTTATATTATTTATAAAAATATATATAAATTATTCTAGCTTTTGAAGAAACTTAAAACTATAATGTATCATATTACTAGGGAGCTTCATGTAAGGGGTTTCATTTGGGTATACACTTTGACGAGTTTGCTGGATTTACGATTTAATGTGTCCTCGCTCCTCAAACATTTACTATATGACCTCTGAATTATGATGGCCCGAACAGTGATACAATATTTCCATAATAAATCCAATCAAAGTGATATTTCTTTATGACATAAAACATATCCAATCAAATTAAGACTTGACATATTACCCAGGTTGTGTGACGAAGCCGTTACTTTCATATACTTTTGCCATCAATCAGATTTCCCTGTACTATTAAGGTAAGTTCATAGCCTCGCATTCAATTTGTTAAATGTTTTCATAAACCCGCGAGGGGGATACATGCTATAAACCATGAATGCAAGTATTTTTCTGTATGTTATCCTGATACATTATTGCCTAAGTCCATACTTTTACCATTAAGTCCCCACTATCATGAACCGTTAATTACTCGTTAGGGTAAGTGCGAATGCTGTAAATAGATCTATTTGGGACTGGACTCCTCGTTGGTGTACCTATATAGTCGGTAACCAATAGCACACATTTGAATAACTTTATGGGTGTTTTGGCAAAGATACCCGTTGGGGCAATTATTTATGGTTATTGATTAACTTAAGGCTTCGGTGTCATGAGCTTAGGGCAATAATACTGTTTTTCATAATGATTGTATTCGTTGCAATTATTACCAAATATGGGTGTATAACAACGTAACCCACTGACTATTGAACTTGTATTCAAAACTATTATAATTCAAACCTATGAATTTCACTCAACCTTTGTGTTGACCCTTTTTAGCATGTTTATCTCAAGTAACTGAACATCTTATGGCACGGAGTGGCACGGACTTGAAGATGGCTAAACTGTTATCACTCAACCTTTGTGTTTTCATGCTTGATTTTTGGGACTTTGTTTGTAAAACTCTGACTGAAATAAAGACTGTAAACTTATCTTTTAAAAACATCTCTTTCGAGTCGTTTTCTATGATTATGACTGTTGTACTATGAAATAATACCCCAGATTAGCTTCCGCAATTTTAAGACTTAAAGAGAGTCATCATATTCCATAATTATGATGGCGTCTTATCAACCTTCTAAGTTGGAGTTATATTGAGTATATACAAGACATACTCAATTTCAAACCTTGACAAATTTTGAGGTAAAATATTTAAGTTATCAAAATCAAATAATTTCAAAGAATTTGATTCAACACTCTAGACATACCATGAATATGTGGTATTCTATGAGTAATTTTATTGTGAGACTTTATCACAATCTTTTAAATAACTTAATACTCTTTAGGTCACATACTTATCAATTGTGTCAAACAAAATTGAATATATAGTATTTAAAAACCTATTTGCATGCAATAATGTATACGGCTTTAACTAGTTCAAGAACTCTATCCATGTTAACTATACATTATTTTGCCTTTGAACAATTCAAGGACTTTTGTTCATGTCATAGCCAGAAGATATAACTTACTTTATGTTATAAGTCTTTCAACTATTAAAGGACTTCATGTTTATTAATTTACATTAAACATAAACATATTTAACTAAAGTAATTCTGAACATCAACTCTTGACTTCAATAGTAATTCCAAGTTAAACAAGATTACTTCATTATTTGGGACATTCCAAGAGCACATAAACCTTTTACTTGAAGTAGTCTATAAATTAAGATTACTTCATTATTTTGGACATTCCAAAAACACATAAACATTTTACTTGAAGTAGTCTTTAATTCATATCTCGACATATTGTTTCTTACCTTACGGTCAAGAGAACCTTTAATCATATTGTTATTGTCATGTGTTGTACCTTGCACACAATAAAGATTTCTCCCACTTGTGCATGACACAACATCATACACGTGGTTAAACAACACGACGTTCGTTTGTTTATATGTGTAATATGATAGTGTCACAGATATTAGCGTTACAAGTAGATATAGAGCCACTAAGAAATAGTACACGACTATCCTTAAAACCTTGAGTGTCTATAGTTAGAAAATTATATATTATCTCAAGATAAACAAGAAATAATCTATGTTACTACCAAGATAAAGAACCTTGTAGCTCCCACTGAATTCGACACCATCACATGAATGTCTTGTTCAGAAATAATCGGGATGCTCCCACTGGATTTGACAACATTGCAAGTGTTCCATAACCAGTAAAAACAAATAGTGATTTATTTATTTCCAACTCTATTTGAAATCTAAATTAGTAATATTTACTTGGATTTCAAAAGTTCTACTATGCAGATGAGAGACTATCCATCAATGCTATTGATTAACTTGAAAATTGGGCATGCAATTTCCTTCTTAATTTGGATTAAGACAAACAACTAGATATAATTTCCTAGTTTGCCTTTACCATTTTGCTGTAATAATGATATTTTTCTAATCAAGAACTCATAAAACATCTTACATTAAGATGTTACCATTTGATAGCTTTAAGAACATATTTTCTAGTTATCATTGTTGATATTACAGATTTTTTTTTTGTCATTGTTGATATTACAGATTTTTTTTTGTGAATTTTTCATAGTATTAGTGGTATATTTGAAAACAAATTGAACAATATCATGTATCAAAAACTACTTTACTCACATGTCCTTTTGTCAAAATTTCATAGTTTGGTAGGAAGTTTTATTTTACATTATCTGGAATTTGATGAAACTG
>BQNB010189824.1:0-11837 GCA_026074375.1 Tanacetum coccineum | reverse complement strand
AAAACAAACAATAAAACATAAAAGTGTGAATTAATCTAAAGTTATTTATTTTATATGTTTGAAAAATTTTGGTTCTTAGAATCCGGATTTTCTCCCCTACACTTATTTTTATGCAAAATACATTTGGTTGCAATTAAGATGAGGTTAAATACAAAATAAAGCATGATTACATATATATCAAACATATAAAAACAAATAATAAAGATAAAGACACACGACACTCCTAAAATGCATAAAATAAATGATTGGGTTGCCTCTCAATAAATGCTTTTCTTTATTAACGAGTCTTCTAGTTAGACTTGGAGTCACGCTCCTAGGAATCATGAAAATGTTCGAAGTTGATGATCTCGCTTGGATTCTCTTTCTCGGATAATTTCCTAGTTGTGGGAATTGATTGAAAGGTTCTATTAAATTTCTCTCCATCGGGGTCAATGTCACACCCCGACTACGGCGGAAACACGAGGCGTGACTGAGAATGAATCGTCATGACACAGGATACAAAATAGAGAAATATAAAAATGCATATCATAAGTGTCACAACATCCTCCGACGAAAAGTATGAAAACTTGTGTCAAAATAGTCGATGAACACAACACATAGTTTCAAATTTATTACAATCCAACTCCCATTAAAGGGGCAAAATAAGTCTAGAATAATCTAAGGACATCCATACAAAAACAAGTCTCAAATGCAATCCTTCAACAATGATCCCTGGCGAGATAACTTAGGTCACTAAGGCATTCTATCTTGAGTTTAACGAGCACTCGCTTCACCTGAAAATGATACTCGAAAAGGTCAACATTACGTTGGTGAGCTCGTAGGTTTAGAAGTAAACCCATTTGTTGTGCTAGTAAGTAAGAGTGGACAGTTGTGCAATATGAAAGCAGAATGCATATAATAATATTTAAATCATCAACACATCAACATATCATACCAGGGTATCCCAACCCAAATCAACAATTCAATAGAATCCCTACGCGCTTATAGTCCTTTGGACCTATCGCCTACCAGTTGGAGCTACACAGTCGGCTAAATAGTGTGGGGAAGAAATTCATATTGGAACTTCGCATATATAGATTTCATAGTATTCGCATAGCATTCACATAGTGTTCACATAGCATTCACATAAGCAAACATAGGCACATAGCATTTTCCAAAAAGAAATAAAATATAGTTGAAATAAGTTTTGAGTATCATTTTCCCCCAACGGAAAATAGTTTAAAAAGTGAGGCTACGAGAACTCACCTTTAAGCAAAGTGATAAGTAGCTGAGGATATTATCAAACAATTTTGTGCAACGACGTCCAAACTCGACCTAATCCAGTTAAAGTCTAGTTTTAGATTTATGTTTCTTAAATGTATGTTCAAGGTTGATGCATAGGAGTCAAAATGTGCGTAGTACGGTCACTTTTAAGGTTATTGGTTGCGTGAAGGTTGGCGACTTAGACTCGATGAAAATATGTCAAAGTATGTATGTTTGATAATATACATTTATAGTATTTAGGAAATTAGACGAGAAAAATATCTAGACTTAGATAATAGTTATTAATAAATATGTTCCGGTAATCTATCCAGTAGTCTTAAGTTGTCTAGTTTAATTGTATTAATTATAAAAAGTGACTCGTTCTAGTTACGGTAATCATTAATAGAAGTTTTATAATTTATAAAATTATAAAATATATTTTCGTCTTTTAGTCGGTCGATTAAAATAATAATATTTTATTTATTTCGTCCTTTTGTCAGATTTCTAAGAAATTATGTTTTTAGTAAAATATTCTAAGTATAATATTTTTATGAAATTTTGGCATGACCTGTTCATTTATAAGACGTTTCCAAGGTTTTTAAACCTTATTTTTTAAACACTTTCCCTTAAATAAATCTATTCCGACAAAACGACCAAAATCCACATTTTTACGTCATTTATCAAAACGCACTTCATTCAAATGACTATTTGACTATCTAAATATAAATATAAGTTTAAATCGTTACTAAGAGTCCACTTTTAGTTTTCAAAATGTCTAGTTTTAGCTTATTGGGCCTTGAGACCCATTAGTAATCCAAAATATTATTATTAGTTTTTAAAACCCATTTTAGGCCTGTTATTAAGCCTATTTAAGAAAATAAGTCCAACAAAAAGTCCACAAAAGAAGCTAAGACTCACGGACCAAAACTAAGCCATGGTTTGGGCTTAGCTTATTGGGTCATGGCCCTTTAAGCCCATAATAAGCTATTCGTAGCTTATTATTAAGCCATTAAGCTACACGAGTACTTAAATATTAAAATAAGTTATAACCAAAAGCCATGAAAATAAGTCGGACCACAATAAGCCCCGGCTTATTGGGTCGTGGGTTTTATTAGCCCAAAAACAAACATAGAGCTTATTAAATAAGCAAGTAAGCTATTAGGCGTTCTAGTTCTCAAAATAAGCTATCATAATAAGCTATAAAAATGTGACAAGAATAGGTAATAACCAAAATTGTTTTTCCTTTGTTTCCTCTTTAAGCCAAAAATAAATAAGCTATAAATAAGCTAAAATTAAGCAAATAAGCTATAAGTACTTTTAGTTAACTACATAAGCTATAACAATAAGCTACAAAAATATGACGAAAGAGGTAAATGACCAAAAGTACTCCCTTGGTTTTCCTTTTTCATGCCGTGAGCAATAAGATCCCAAAATAAGCTATTGAAAGCTTTTAAATAAGCTAGATAAGTATTAAGCTATATATTATATAAATGTTATTCAACCATCACGTCCAAAATAATAAAATGGTCTTTCCTTGTCCCTTTTTGCCCACGTTCGAACCAAACAAACATCCCTAAATATTTATTTCAAAACTTTTAGTTTTCGATTTTTAGAAAACAACCCGTACAACTATCTTTGCATCATAACACTACTAAAAGTACAAGAATATTTGAGAAATAGATGACTTACAAAGAGGGTTTTGAAAATGAGATTAAGCATTAAATCGACAACCCAAACGTTGTTATTTATTTCAAAACTTTAAGCTTTCGATTTTTAGAAAACAAACCGTACAACTATTATCTATGCATCATATCACTACTGAAAGTATAAAAATATTCAAGACCATAGATGACTACATAGACGGTTTGAAAATAGAATTAGCACTAAAACGAAACCCAAAACGCTTTTTTTTTAGGATACCACGCCTATTAGACATCAACTCAGAGGTTTAATATTTCATGATTCTTGATGAAAAATAAAAGTGTACTTTCGAAAAACATATCTTTACACTTTTGAAAGCTGTAAAAGATGATTGTTTCAAACAGCATGTCACACACCTTATGGGATATAGTGTGTCAATATCAAGATATTTGTATGTACACGAACAAACAATCATCATAAATATTCAAGAAATCGAGTTCTTGAAATACGTATTCTCAAAATTTCGAAAGATCAAAGCTAGTTGGAATTAATGAAATCTATGCCTTATTAGCAAGTACGATCGTCGTTTATCTTGAGGCATGATTTATCAACTAGAATTATCATGCATTTGATCTATTTAGTATTTGGATAAGGGATGTTTAGACAATTTTATTAATGATAATGATACTTGGTATGCTGTTATATTTAATATAAATTGTGTCTTTTATTTGTATGTTTAATTCGTGAATAATATTTATTATTCTAAATTAGTCCATTGTCGATCAACAATATGGGAATATTGTTGTATTATAGGAAAAATACTGAGTTCTATGGGGATATTTTTTAGATTTAAAAGGATGTGTTCCGCCCAAAACCAAAACTTCACATGCATATTCATAAAAGATGCATATCGGACTTCCCCAACTAACAAGATTATCACTTTATGGATCGGCGTCATTAAGTGAATCTTGTAAGTGATTTTAATTTACTAAACCTTAGACTTAAGATACAAGTAGGTCTTGTATGTCTTTATAATCCTTCTTGATGTAGTAGTTTAAGTTATTCTGAGTAAGGTAGCTAATAAGGACTATTTTAAGAAGTGATTGTGAAGCATATGACTTGACACTTGTAGTCAATAAAGAATTTGTCCTTTAATAGTTGAAAAATAATGCCACTAAGCCCCTCGTAGGGTTAATCAAATGTATGTGTGGTCGCACCAAAAAAATCATGTAGATGTGTCTTTGATTTTGGGTAATCTTGATTAATTACATATACGAGAATTGATCTTTAAATAGTGGAATGATTTGATCCATATCCATTTTTAAAACGACATGGAAACAAAGGAGATTGTAATGCATAATCATTTATCCGGGACTTTATGAAACCACACTTGGGTATTCCTGGGAGCATCGGGTGTTGCTAGACGCTTACAAATGTTATTATATTATTTGGTACATATCCAAGTGGGAGCTGTTGGATATATGTGTGCGAATTTTATTCGAGCCTATAGGGACGCATGCGTTAATACGTAAAACAATTATAATAAATATATTAAATGTAATATATTTAGTGATACAGCTAAATAAGCGTTAAATATTTATATAGTGACCATTTCCTGGTTAATCAATGTATTTGTTATGAAGCAGTTGCGTCAGAGTGTGGAAATCGTAGAGGGGGGTGAATACGTTTTCCTTTTAAAAAACTTAAATATGTTTCGTATCAAATTACCGATCAAGCATGTTATAATATGAAGAGTTCTCATATTAATTTTATACTAACAATAGATATTTTATCAAATTGTGTCACAATAAAACAAACCAAAACACAATACACAAACACAATCAAAAATATATAAGCAACACAACACATAAATGCAAATATGAATATAGAGCGATAAATGAAAGTATAAATGTAAAGAGATAAGTGAAAGGAAATGCAAACTGGACACGATGATTTATAGTGGTTCGGTCACGAAGCACCTCTTCGCCCTACTCCACTCCCCGAGTATCCAACTCGAGAGTTTCGTTAATATGTCACTGCTCCTTTAGGACGGAGGAAAACCATACACACATAAGCTTTACACGATTTCGACATCTAAAGCCAGATGTCGAGTTCTTATAATAGCGTGAACCAATCTATCACAACTAACCACACTACTTCACGACAAATCACTACTTAGCTTCACTACATAACTTCACTTCACTACTAACCACACAACTTCACTTCACTACTAACCCCACAACTTCACTTCACTACTAACCCTACAACTTCACTTCACTACGACACTACCATAATTCACTTCACTATGAACACTACCAGATCACCATGATCTAACACACCTTCCTATGATCACCATGATCTAACACACCTTCCTATGATCATTGCGATTCTAACTATTACACATTGATTACAAGAGATATGAATAAGTTACAACATACAACACCATCTAACATATAAGTGATCAAATGTAATCACTTTTATGTGACTCGATCTACTACATGATATGTGGTATAAAAAAAAGTGATCACTTTTCTTATGGAGTCATCCTATACATCCGTACTCATACCCCTTTGGTATTTAGTGAGTACTACCTTGAGTGTAACCATGATCCATGCCTTATGCAAAAACCATGATCAAAGATGAAGAAAGAAAAACTCTATGTGTATGTATATAAATTTCATGGCTTATGCTTGATGGATGAGGGGGAAGAAGCCTTAGACTTTTATAGGAGAGCCTTGACTTGGAGAGGTCTCTTTTGTCCAATGGATGAAAGGGTGCTTGGACAAAAGGGTGTTTGAATAAAAGCATGCATCACTAGTTTTCATATGGAGACAATCCCTATACATTCAATACATACCCCTTGGTATTAGTGGAAACTACCTAGAGTGTAAACCATGTCATGCGTTATGCAAAAACCATGATATTGATGAGATAAGAAAAACCCTTCTTTTTATGGGGGTTTTGTGTATGTATATAAATTTCATGGCTTATTCTTCATGGAGGGGGGGAAGAAAGCCTTAGACTTTTTATAGGAGAGCCTTGACTTGGAGAGGTCTCTTTTGTCTAATGGATAAAAGGGTGCTTGGACAAAAGGGTGTTTGGACAAAAGCATGCATCACTAGTTTTCCCTCCATCTTCTAGAAGCAAATTCAAATTTGAATTCACTGTTTCCTCACTCTTCTAGAGCTTTTATGGGCCTGATGGGCCTATGGGCTTAATAGGACAAACTATATTGGGCCCCCCATTGGTCTTGTTCGTTTTCTTTAAACCGATCAATTAGCGAAGTCTATATTTGTAGGAGTACCGGGACGTCGAGAGAAGTTGATGAATGTATATGTTGATGATTTATGTATACGAGTAACTTGCGTATTTTTATCATAATGATTTATGGTTACATGGCTGGACATCACCTAAAAACACATATAGAGAATGTGTGGATTTAAATATTGTAAACAATTCTCCCCCTTTTTGATGATGAACAAATTATGTTAAACCGTAAATCATTGGTAATTATTAAAGATTACTCGTTTACACTTTTTCTCACCCTTTTGTCGAAAACAAATGGTATGAGCTTCAGAGGGTCTCTTCTTCTATATCACTTTGTAGAATTACATACCATCTTAAAAATTTGAGCTTGTATCATCAATGATGTCTTGCTCCTTTCAACCTCGTTTAATCATTCCAAGCTATTCTACTTGACACTCGAGTGTCTTTAGGTCATAGCACTCCTTGACACTTGCACACCCATTGTATAATGACTTTTAACGGCAATCATGGATCAAATTGTTACAAACTCTTAACATTATTATGGGGTTAGTTGCGTGCAAAAGAATATATAATGAATAGAAGAAAAGTTTGTATTAGTAAATGCTACCCCTTGGTGTATTGCTCCCCCTTGTTGGGGATCAAGGTATCGATGTTAGTAAATGTCTACAAAACAAAAGTTAGTAGAAAAGATGACATATAATAATGATGATTTGCTTATTATATATTTAAAGTACTTAGTGGGGGAACAAAACATGCATGTCTTGGTATATGTATCTAAAGTATGGAAACTTTCAAAAACAAAAATTCGTAGCTTTGACACATGCAATCATTGTTTTTAACAACAACAACCTAAATCTAAAATAAAAAGAATTATGAAATATGCTTAAAGATACGAAAAATATTTGGGAAAACAAATTATAGATTTGACGACACAGGCTTAAGAACTAAGACGTGACAACACCTTTGTATGAATACCAATTTATAATATGAGAACAAAATTCGTTTATTGACACGCCTATTCATTATAAGGATGGATTTGTTGATTGAAAATATATAAATGAAGAAGGATGAGCGTGAATGAAAAGGGAAGGTGTGGACTATAGGTTTGTTAGGTGTTTTGTTGGTTGTTAATGTTGATGAACAAAGGTGAAGTGTGAAAATGGTAGAAGAAAAGTAAAAGACATGACATTGTGATGACTCAACAACACTTGAAGATTGAATGTGTTCTTTGTGTTCTTCACTTGCTAGAAAGAGGAAATGATTGGATGATTAGAGAACGGGTGTGGGATGTTCTTGAGGATGAGACACCATTCTTACGGAATGCACTAACCTTTTTGACAACCATAGGCACACTGCTTATGAGTGTTGAGATTTATTAGGATGTGCGTATTTCATTACGAAATTCACTTGTGGGGAATGGTTACATGTTGAATCTTCTTGAGAAGATGACTAGGTGGATGACTTAAGATTGGTAGTAGTGAGGATGACTCGGTTTTTCATTTTCTAGTGAATAAGAATCACATATGTGAGTTCTTGAGAGTATTTGGTTAAAGGATATATGTGAACATGTGTGTTTTCCCTTCCCTTCTAATTCGTGCTCATCCGGACATTAAAATTATGGAATAAAAAGAATAAATGACAGAAATAAGACGGAAGGATGAGTTGACTATTTTAGGATGGATGACGGTTAGATACGAATGAACTTCCTTCCGCGAAATTATTGTAGCTCTTATCGAGTATTGCGAATGTTCGTAGAAACAATACACGACGAGTACGATGTTGTTGTCTTAAAGGTGGTAGCGGAAATGTAGACGGAAGATATTAACCATCTATATAATAATAGAGGCATGATTAAGGTTTTTGTGAAATGACTTAGACATGAACAATGAGTGACATTTTAATTTGCATTTTGCGAATTAAAAATGCTTTTTTAAAAAAAAAAAAAAAAAAAAAAAAAAAAAAAAAAAAAACAAAAAAAAAAAAAAAAAAAAAAAAAAAAAAAAAAATAAAAAAAAAAAAACAACATTTGGATGGAAATGATTTAAGTTTCAGAGATTTATCATGATGTAATTAATAGTAACAAGACTATTTAAAATGAGAATGACTATGTTTATGAGGATTTGTTCATCATTCCTTTGACCTAGACTTCAAAAGAGTGTTCACTTCTGTCGTGGTTTGGTGAGGTTGCCCGGTGATGTTGTCTTCCGATGAAACTTTTTCGATGAAGATATTTCCTTTTGGACATTGTCACGGAGGAAATGAAGACGAATTATAATGAGTTTTCTATCCTAAGGTCGATGGGATATTGTTCGATCTTCATTGTGTATGAGAGTGAGCATGAACGTAAACCATAGTGACACTTCTTAAGGGGATGGAAAGGGGTCTCAACGGTAGTGAAAAGAACTTACTTTTTGTCTTAAGGTTGTCTGTGTATATTAAAGAGCTACGAATCACTTATGTAGAAACTCGTAAGACCTTTATCACGCGAAGGTTGATGTAAGCTTTTAGCTTTTAGCCTTTTAACATATGTTGTTAAAAGGCTTGAATATGAATTTTCGGATATGACCTTTAACGTTTGCGATCGCAAGTTAAAATTACTTGAATATTTCGGATGAAATATTTAAGTTGTCAAACCTACTTGGAGGAGTGTTAGATATGTATCTAACTTTTCTTGACTGATCAGAGTGGATTATTTAGAAGGAAGGCGGATGATGATTATTAAGGGAATGTGTGGGTGAAGATTAGGCGATTATAAGACCATTTACGACCCTTGTTGACTTTTTGATTTGTGACACGACGCAGAAAAAAAAATTTACTTTAATGTGAGAAATATATACCTAGATGTATAGGACATATAGATTTAGGCATGTAAGTTTATCTAAGCATGCATCAACACAATAATCAACGAGATTAATGTTGATAAGACTCTCTGGGACATTTAAACGTCAAATTGTCATATATGAATTGTATATACTTGTTATGCGTAGGTGTTACAATTTAACATGTAAGTCATGTAAATGACGCATACAAAAAACATGATAATTTTAAATGTAATCGTCATGTAAAACATGTTAGCATTTAGCATTTAGGAGCATGTGTCATTTAGATAAACCAATTTTTTTTTATCTAAATTGCTAGAAAAAGACAAATGCCTTTATAGTGGACATGCATTTAATATCTAAGCAATTAAACGGTGTAGCATCAGTTTCATGAGGACATATAATTGCATTACATTGTGAACAAGTAATCATCTTGAAACATTAAAGCACATATGTGAGGTGCATTGTGTCTAGATTGACTAAGAAGAATCTTAATTTCTACGTGTTTAGTGTGTACTCCTAATAAGATACAAAGTCTATTGATGTAGACTATCATTAGGCATGTTTAGGAAGAACCATTTAATCAAATTCTAGAGAATTGAATTATGAGAGACTATCACTAGGTGGTGCTCAATTCAGGCTAAACTCAACCATTTTTATTGGTTATTACACCGAACCTAAACTTCACTCCTTGGAAGGCAATTTCAAACCGTTAGGTCAAATTTAAATTTCTAGTGCAATAAGATTTCTAGTAGTCATTCGCATGTTAGACAAAATTAGAATTTATATATTTGCTTAATGCAGGGTGTCAGCAAAGATAAAATTTGTATTATCTTTAAAGAGGGATCCTAACATGACTCAATCCAACATACTTTAATTCTGTTCACATAAATCCTAATTCAGCCTTCATTTAAAGTTGCTTTTATTTTCGTATTTTGTGTGGATGTTCTAAGATAAGCATAAGAAAGATGTTTAATCTTTGTTCAAGATCTATAGGGTTGTTTGTTTCGATTACATATTGCTTATTTAAATGGATGTCTTATATTTAGATATCTTACATGTGTAGTTGTCACATGTGATATCTAACGGGTTTGGTTTTTCAAAAGCAAGAGATGTGCTTTTTTTATGACAATGACAACATATGTTTATTGAGAGGGTTTTAAGAATTCTCCATTTTCATGTCTATGAAAGTGAATCTCATCAATATTATTTATCTTAATTGAGTTTGTGATTCTTTAATGATAGATGTTTGAAAAGAGACATATTTTATTTTTAAAAAAAATATACTTCTCTAAAATTAATATTCTTATCAATGTTGTATATCATAATTAAATAAGTATTTGAATAAATGTATTTTTACTTGTTTATGCATTGATACATATTTTGATAGGTTATTTTTCAATTCTAATAACTTATATTTTTCAAATGATATGTAGTGTATTTTCTTGTAACACAACCATTTATGCTACGAAGAAAATAAGATGCATAGGATATATATTATCCTTTATCAATCGTTTAATACGATAAGTCCATAAAATCATTAAACATAATGTTTCCCAAACATCATGTTATCCTAGGTGAATAAACAAGAATATTATTTTTATTTTAGAATTTAGTTAAAAGTGAATTTTAGCTATGAGTTGTGCTTTTATGTTGTATGAGCAAAGTTTACATATATTGTTAGTTTGCTCGTGTTTGGTTTTTCGGAAATGACACATTTACCAATTGCATTGCAATGTAAATTGCTTGAATATTTCGGACGAAACATCCAAGTCGTCAATCCTACTTCATTGTGTATTTGATGCGTGTATTAAACATATTAGTATAATATTTGGAACACAACCATTGGACAAGTAGACTCAATATGGCATCATCAACAAAAGTGTGATTTATGATCCGATGCATATTCTTTTCATCTAGAAAAGGATGTAATTATTTTCATATCAATCTAGTGTGATTGAGTATGTAGATCCAAGATAATATCTCTATATATTGATATAGTCTTGAAGCTAAACAAATAAGAATCCAATTTCATGTCCATACACGAAAACTTGTCAATTAGATTCAATAAAGATATCAATCATAATTTGAATAATGAATTGATATATTCTCGAAATCTTTCTTGACCCTCACGAACACTCATTTAAAAGAAAATAAATAAACATTTAAATAGTGTGTTCCATTAATCCAAAGATTAGTTGTAAGGTGAGGTTGATGAATAATGATAGTTAATTTCTTATTCCAAGATTGTCGTAAATTTTACTTGTGCGAAAAACTATTTTTTGTTATGTATAATATACATAGTTTTTGACATTTTATGAGTATATATATGAGTTTTTTTAACAATTTTTATACAACACACATATTTTATAAAATACTATATGTTTTTATAAAAATATAATTATGTGTGTATGTTAGAACAATGCAAGCACAAGCATTTTATTTTTCTTAGTTACTGATGTATTAATACAATCTTTTCTTTTGTTTAACCAACCCAAGGTCAAACAAAGCAATCTGTTAAAAATATTTAAACGTGTTGTTGAAAATAGATTAAATCGTTGGAAATATTTAGGTGACTAGTTTTAACATATTTAACAATATACTTGATAAGTTATTGAACTTTTATTCATAAGTATATTCCAATACTCGAAAAGATTTACAAGATGTTTATGTGACATTTGTAAATTAAGTGATCTATGTCTATATGCAATGCAAGAGCAATTTCATAATCTTAATGTAAGAAATCTAGCATAAGTTCTAGTTAGGCATAATTTAAAAAACTAGTTACAAACGAATAGTGTACATGGCACATGTGCTTAGATATTCAATTAGCTCAATTAGAAATAGCAATAATCATTTAATAATTTC
>BQNB010189822.1:0-11837 GCA_026074375.1 Tanacetum coccineum | reverse complement strand
TCTTATGACTGATTACTCCCTTTAGGAAGTAATTAAGAATGGTAACAAAGTACTGAAGAGAACTGTTGGAACACTTGAGCAGATCTATGAACCTACTTCTGCAGAAGAAAAGTTGGACAGGAAAAATGAGATGAAAGCTAGAGGAACTCTGTTGATGGCACTTCCAAATAAGGATCAACTCAAGTTTCATTCATACCAAGATGCAAAATTGCTCATGGAAGCAATAGAGAAGAGGTATGGATGAAACAAGGAATCCAAGAAGGTTCAGAGGACACTTCTCAAGCAACAATATGAGAACTTTGCAGCATCAAGCTCGGAAACTTTGGATTAAACTTTTGATAGGTTGTAAAAACTTATTGGTCAGTTGGAAATTCAAGGTGAAGTCATTGAGCAAGAGGACATGAACCTAAAGCTGTTGAGAAGTCTTCCATCTAAATGGAAGACTCATGCTTTAATCTGGAGAAACAAAGCAGAAATAGAGACCATTAGTTTGGATGACTTGTACAACAACTTAAAGATATATGAAGCTGAAATTACAAGATCAACAGGCACAAGTCAAAATCCACAAAATGTGGCTTTTGTGACCTCCAACAGCATAAGCAGCACAATTGAAACAGATAATACTGCTAATGGAGTTAGTGTTGCTCATACTCAAGGTAATTTTGTTAACTCTACATCTGTAGATAACCTTAGTGATGCTGTGATATGTGCTTTTCTTGCAAGTCAGCCCAACTCTCCTCAACTTGCAAGAGAGGACCTAGAACAAATTGATCCTGATGACCTAGAAGAAATAGATTTAAAATGAGAGATGGCCATGCTGACAAGCAGAGCTAGAAGGTTCATCAAAAGAACAGGCAGGAACTTAGATATAAATGGTTAAAGAATTGGCTTTGACAGGTCAAAGGTGGAGTGTTTCAATTGTCATAAAAATGGTCACTTTGCAAGAGAATGTAGAGCTCTAAAGAATCAAGAATACAAAGGAAGAGAGTATTGTAGAAAAACTATGCCAGTGGAAAATACCATTGAAAATGCCTTGATTGCTCAAGATGGAAATGGAGGGTATGATTGGAGCTACCAGGCTGAAGAAGAGCATCCTACAAACTTTGCATTAATGGCATATACATCTTCAGGAAGTTCTTCTAGGTCAGATTTTGAGGTAGATTCTTATTCTAAAACATATATAAAAGCTTATGCTTCTCTCAAAGAAGAATATGATAGTTTGTCTTTAGATTACAAAAAGTCTCAATTTAATCTAGTATCTTATAAAGCAGGTTTACAGTCAGTAGAAGAGAGACTAGCTCACTATAAGAAAAATGAGGTTGTATTTGAAGAGAAAATTAATGTTTTAAACCTTGAAGTTAAACTAAGAGATAATGCCTTAGTTAAAAACCAAAAGAAATTGGAAAAAGCAGAAAAAGAGAGCGATGAGTTAAAACCTACATTAGAGAAGTTTCAAAATTCATCTAAATCTTTAAACAATTTGCTGGAAAGTCAAGTGTATGACAAGTTTAAAACAGGACTAGGATATAATGCAGCTTCTCCTACAGTAGAAAGTTTTGTGAATTCATATGAAATGTTAAAGAATCAAGAGAATGATAAGTCCAGATCAGATAAGGGATATCATACAGTTCCCCCCACCTTATACAGGGAATTTCATGCCACCCAAACCTGATCAAATGTTTATAGATGAACAAGTTGAAAGTATGTTTGTAGATGTTGTTGCATCTAGTGAGGTTAATACTGTTGAGTCAAAACATGAGACTGTTAATAAGGGTGTGTTCAACACAATTGAAACTAATACTGTTAGGAAGAATGGCTTTAGTCCAACTTACATTAGAAAGTTTCAGAATTCATCTAAATCTTTGAAGAATTTGCTGGAAAGTCAGTTAATTGCATAAGTCTTAAAACTGGGACTTGGGGGTATAATGGCAGTTTCTCTAATGCGTTTCTCCTAAAGGTAGAAAGTTTATATAAATACATATAATATGTTAAAGAACAGGAGATTTGAAAAGGCTGATGATATCATGCAGTTCCCCCCACCTTATACAGGAAACTTCATGCCTATCGCAACTTGATCTAATATTTATAGATGAACAAGTTGAAAGTGAGTTTATGGATACTGTCTCTAATGAAGTTAATATTGTTGAGTCAAATCAAGAGACTGCTGATAAGGGTGTAGTTGAAACTAATACTGTTAGGAAGAACAGTTTTAGTCCTCTAATTATTGAGGATTGAAATTCTGATGACGAGGTAGAATTCACACCTATAATTATATAAAAACGGCTAAACCTAGCTATTGAAAAGATAAAATTTGTAATTCTGCTGAGGAAAACAGTAGGAGAAGATAGAATAAAACCTAAACAAAACAAAAATTAATGTAAACACCCCACAAAAAATGTGTCGCAGGGAAATATGTCTCGGCGAGGGTTACTTCATAATACAACTGCACATGATACAAGAGAACGACCTCTAAATCGTTGTCGTTTTGAAATAATAATTCTCGTTGATTTTCTTGAATTGATATAACTTTTGTCTCAGAATTCATCACCACAATAAAAGCTTGAAAATATACAACGAGATTTGATCATTCTGTATTGGTACGTTAGAAATCCATGAATGATTGTCAATTTAGATCCAATGCACATCAGATTAATCCAAGATCTAATTTTCCTGATAGAAAACTGCTTAAAATGTCAACATAAAGTTGGTGAGTTCATAGATTTTTGTAAATGTAAATGTTGAATTCAAAAAAGTATAGTGCCTACTGCTTCACTGCAGTATAATGAAAAATATTTAGTAATCAGTAATGTTCAACAAAGTAGTGTGGACCACAAGATTTCCAAAATGTATGACTACTATAACAAATACAGTATCACATAAAATGTATCTACTGTTGCGCTAAGCTCATGACACCGAAGCTCGAATCTTATGTATTTTGGCCAAATAAAAATTTAATGCAAAATAAAAAGGCCCATGAGATGTTCAAACCCGCAACATCCAAATTGTTCGACATGTTTATGCATTGTGTTGTGTTTCAGTTATCACTGGTCGAAACTCAAGTGAGTGTACTACACTCTACCGTAACAGGTAGTCGATTCCCATTTAGATGTCTATTGTATACCACTCGCGCTCCCTCAATAATCCGGTCCTTTCCAGTCATAGAATTTTTAACAGTTTTTCCCCCATAATAATGGGCAATAGTGGGTTTAGCTACTTAGGTACATGTAAACAGGAGATGTTAACCGAAAATACTTGTGTCCAATAAAAATAACCATTGTATTTACAAATAGCTTTAAGTACTTAAATCCATAAGTAGAAAGAGTATGATATAAATCAAGTAATTGAATTTGTAATGAGTATGTAAACAATTTGTATTGAGCATGTATTCTCCCCCGAGATTTGTAAAGTAATGTTGTAAACCAAGTGACTAAAAAGAGGGGCTATAAACAATCTCACATCGATGTCGTTAGAACGATTGGCGGGGTTATGCGGCCTATTAAGCGTCCAAACCATACGGGAAACTTGGAACGGCTTTCGACAAAGAAGATGGGTTTGTCATATACTGGTTATATCCTACTAGCTAGGATGATATACTTGGGTTTCGGAAGAATGTGTACCTCAACGTAAACACGTTGATTAAAGATTTTAGATTTAAGTTGTAATAGTTTGGTGGTGGCGTTAAATAAATAAATCAAAAAACGCATATATAATTTCATAGGGTGAATCATATAGTCCAAAGGGGGGGATAGGGTATGGTAATATATCCCGTATTATTATTACATATGAAAATAAGCAATTTATAATTATATGGTGAATTTCTACAATAAGAACAAAACAATCAAATGATAATTTGAATATATAATACTTTGCAAGTATTATTTAAGTAACGGGGAGTTAATTAATTAATAACAAAATAATTCGACGCATGTTTGTAGGAAATCACCACTTAAATAAATAAAAGGTTCTTAGCATAAAAGTAAACCGTACGTGTTAAGTTTCGAATTATAAAATAAAACGATGTTTCTAAAGCTTTTACAAAAAGTTTATGACTTTATCTTTTAGTTAGGAATTTATAAAATTATATTTTATAAATTAGTATTTCGTTCGTTGTCGGGTTATTGTATAATTATAACTAAAATCTCTTTAAACTATAACTTAATCTTCCCTTTTTTTCTATCGGTTTTCAAAGATAATATATATTGTAGCGAAAAATACTAAGTATAGAATTTTGTAGAAATTTGGCATGACTTATTGCATTATACAAACGTTACATTTTATTTTTACCAAAACTCAAAGTTTTTCCCACTAAATCAAATCCATGTTGGCAAGACGTCCGCGTTTTAAAATTATACCTAACTTAAACTAATAATTACAAAGTTATTAACAAAATCAAATCTTTCTATATAGGCTGTTGTAACAATTGTCAATACACCCTAAAGCTGAACAAAACAGACTTAAAGTGTTGTCCTAAACAGGCCGTTTGGGGCAGCTTATACATTAAAACAAACGCTCTAATTGGCTGTTAACCCGTATCTCAAACGCCTATTTGGGCAGTTTACAAACTTAGACAGCCAAACGACGCTAAAAGACTTATTAAAACAAAATGATAGTTAACATGTAATCAATTTATTTAACCAAACTAATCCCCATTAGTCCATTTTTTTTATTATTTTTTATAAATAACTTTTATTAGTTTTTTAGTTAGATATACCAAATGAACCACAAAGCCAAATGCTACCCTTGGGTGCTGATAACCACAAAATACCTAAGCTCCAATCTGCCAAACCCAATTGCACCCCCCCCCCAACCCCTAAGTTTGGTTGTTAATAACCAAACAATCGCGCCTCTTATCGCTGAAAACCCAGATCCAAACGCACCCTAACTATGCTAACCCGAAACCCAACGCACCATCTTGGTGTTTTTCTGCTAACCAAACCGAACGCACCTTAGAGCGGATACGAAACCAAATGCACCCTAGTGGTGCAAAACCAACGCACCCTGTACGGCTGCTAGGACGCAGCAAACAAACACCATGTCTGTTGTTATATCGCAGCAACCACACACCCTTTCGGCATGAAATAAAACCCAACAAACACTCCCTTTTTACTGTTGATAAACCACCAGAACAAACACCCTTGCTGGTGGTTTATAAAGCCACACGCACCCCTTTTCTATGAAAAACCAAACGACCCAGACGCACCCTTGTGGTGACTCTGTCAAAACCACACACATCCTAATCGTGTGTCCACTTGCCAATCAACGTACCTTTGGTGTATCAACAAAAACCAAAACGCACCCGGTGCGTTTGTATAGAATAAACAAACAAGCTATGCGTGACGATGGCAGTGGGTTCGTTGGTGGGGATGTGTGGCGACGATGATGGTGGTATCGGGCTGAGGTGGTTAGTGGTGGTGGTCGTCGTGGAGTAGTAGTAGGGGGGCTGTTGTGGTGATGATGATGATGAAGGTGGCCGCGGCGGCTATGGTGGTTGATGGAGATGGAAGTGGTGTAGATCGGTGGTGGATCTGGTGGATGTGTCGAGTGGCGGCTGTTTTTGAGGTGGCCGGAAAGATTGGCGGATAACTTTTCCGAGTGGCAGGATGGCGAATAAAAGGGCTGGCGTCCGGATTTCCTTATGATAGAGGGGGGAAGTGATATCTTAGGGGTTATATGTGTGTGAGTAGTGATGTTATAAAAATGAGTAGAAAATTTATTAATTTTCTATTTATAGGAGAAACTTTTAAAATGAAGTGGCAAGTGGTAAATAGATGAGGGGAGATGATGAAAATATTACCACAGGGACCATAAGTGTAAATTTTGGGAATTAACGGTTCAGGACACGTTTAAGCTACTTAACGGATGATTTAAAACACGAAAGTTGCGCCATTGTTTTTCAAATAGTTTTTCCTTCGAAAATGAGCATTTACACGACTATTATTTCAGAATTGTTTTGTAACATTTATTTAAAATGTTTATCATTTATTTGTGTATCACTGACAAACTTTGTCCGTAAAATGAACATTAACTTGAATAATTGAGTTTTTAACAAACGTTTTTTAATAACATGATAAATAATTTTATTAAATATTTTTATCAAATAAAAAGTGATAATTAAAATAAGATTTAATTTTTTCTCGTGTCGGTACGCGTCGTAGTGCGGCTTTCAACTTTGCGTGGGCTATTTTAGTCATTTTCTGCTGGTTTTGGGTCTCGGGGCAGAACTGAAAAAAAGTTGCCCAGGATATGTCGTTTCTACATCAAATGCTTTGGAGGGTCCGGATCATGAAAACGTGAATTTAGCTGCTCGTTTTTTATAAATCACTTAGGGATTAACCCCCCCCCCCAGTATATCTCCTTTAAATAGGTTCCGAAAATTATTACCGGTTACGGGTAATAGCTTTATGTTACAATAAAAAGGACCAAAAGTCATAAAGTTCATGTCAAGGACCCAAAAAGTCAAAGGAATTTAAATTAGTCATTCAAAATTCCAAAAAATTACAGGATCTTCCTTTGTCTATTTGGTTTACACATTATTCCTAAAGGGAACCAAAGAAAAATGGAACCAAAGAAAGTGGAACAATCTTATATCCCAAAGACTAGGAAGTAACTTTAAAATGATAAATAAAGCTTGTTTTGTTTGTGGTAGTTTTGAGCATCTTCATTATGTGTGTGATTAAAAAATTGTAAGACCAGTGTGGAACAACATAAGTAGGGTGAACCATAAGAACTTTGCCAATAAAATGAATCACCCTCACCCCAAAAGAAGATTTGTTCCACAAGCAGTTTTAACTAGGTCAGGCAAACTTAAAACTGTTGGTACACCAGTTAATATTATTAGACCCGTTAATACTGCTAACTTAAAACCAACTGTAAATAGTCCAAAACCAATGACAAATGCTTTCAAAAGAGGACATTCACAAGTCATAAGGCCTTTCAACAAGTATTCAGCAAACAAAAATAGTATTTTCAATAAAAAGGTTAATACTGTTAGGGTAAGTGATACTACTGCTAAGGAAAGAGCAGTAGTAAGTGAAAATAAGGGAAAAGGGGTTAATGTTGTTAAAGCCTCAACATGCTGGGTTTGGAAAGCCAAACACAGTAGTGCAACAACTACTTTAAGAAATATTCTTACATTGATGCACGAGGCAGATCCAAGTCTATAATGGCTTGGATCCCCAAAAGAGTCTAAACCTCTTATTATATGTGCAGGGCAACCCACAGCAGAAGGAGTATAAGGAAAAAGGAGTAATTGACAGTGGTTGTTCTAGGCACATGACAAGAAACAAATGCTATCTTACTGAGTTTGAAGATTATAATGGTGGATTTGTTTCCTTTGGAGATGGTAAAGGTAGAATTTCTGGAAAAGGTAAAATCAAAACAGGAACATTGGATTTTGATGATGTGTATTTTTGTAAGGAGCTTAAGTATAACATGTTCAGTGTGTCACAAATGTGTGACAAAAAGAACAATGTTCTTTTTACTGACACTTAGGGGTGGAAATGAGCCAAGCCGCTCGTGAAAAGCTCGGGATCAGATCGGTAAAAAGCTCGAACGAGCCGAAGCATTTAACGAGCTCGAGCCGGAGCTCTAGCCTAAAGTTACAAGCTCATTTATTAATCGAGGCTCGAGCCCGAGCTTTAACAATACAAATGGCTCGATTGGGTTCGCGAGCCTAAACAACATTTGTATTAAAAATATTATGCATAGGTATTATATGTGAGCTTATTAACGAGCTCAAAATATATATATTACGAACCAAGCTTGAGCCAACTTTGAGCCAAGTTTTAATTTTTCATTTTCAAATCGTATAAACGAGCCTAGCTTGAGCCGAGCCCGAGCCCACATAACATGCCACGAGTCGAGCTTGAGCTTAAAAAATAAGGCTCGAACCGAGCCGAGCTCGAGCTCGAGCTTTATAAGACTTAAACAAGCCAAGCTCGAGCCTTAGCGAGCTCGAGCTCAGCTCAGCTCGTTTCCACCCCTACTGACACTGAATGTCTTGTCTTATCTTCTGACTTTAAGCTACTTGATGAAAGTCAAGTCTTGCTAAGAGTTCCAAGAAAGGATAACATATACAGTGTTGACCTAAAGAGTGTTGTTCCCACTCGAAGTTTAACTTGCCTCTTTGCTAAGGCTACAATTAATGAGTCCAATTTATGGCATAAGAGGCTTGGGCACATTAATTATAAAACAATGAACAAACTTGTGAGGGGAAACCCTGTTAGAGGTTTACCTTCAAAGATTTTTGAAAATGATCATAGTTGTGTTGCTTGTCAGAAAGGAAAGCAACACAAAGCCTCCTATAAGGCTAAACTTGTGAACTCAATCAGCAAACCCATACATATGCTTCATATGGATCTATTTGGTCTTACAAATGTTAAGAGTTTAATGAAAAAGTCTTATTGCCTAGTTGTTACTGATGACTTTAGTAGATTTTCTTGGGAATTCTTTTTGGCCACTAAGGATGAAACTAGTGGAATCTTAAAGACCTTTATAACAAGAATAGAAAATCAACTAGATTGCAAAGTAAAAGTTATCAGGTGTGACAATGGAACTGAGTTCAAAAATAGTGTAAAGAATTAGTTATGTGATATGAAAGGGATTAAGAGGGAATTTAGTGTTGCTAGGACTCCTCAGCAGAATGGTGTTGCTGAAAGGAAGAATAGAACACTGATAGAGGCTGCAAGAACTATGTTAGTCAACTCTAAGTTGCCAACCACCTTTTGGGCTGAAGCAGTTAATACTGCTTGCTATGTTCTAAATAGGGCCTTAGTCATTAAGCCTCATAACAAGACACCTTATGAACTTATTAGTGGGTGACCCCCATTGATAGACTTCATGAAACCCTTTTGGTGTCCTGTTACCATCTTAAATACCAGGGATCATCTAGGCAGGTTTGATGGAAAAGCTAATGAGGGATTTTTTTGTTAGGTATTCTGTGGTTAGTAAGGCTATGAGAGTATTTAACAAAAGGACCAGGATAGTTGAAGAGATCTTAAACATTAGATTTCTTGAAAATGCACTTAATGTGAAAGGAAATGGACTAGACTGGCTTTTTGATGTTGATTCTTTGACAATATCTATGAACTATGTGCCAGTTGTTACACAAAATCAAACTAATGGTATTGCAGGAACCAAAGATAACATTGTTGCAAGTCAAGCCGAAAAGAAGAAAGCACCTGAACAAGAGTACATCATGATACCTTTCTGCACAACTGATCCATTAATCTCTCAAGGTCCTAAGGATAGTGATGATGATGCTGGAAAGAAGCCTACTGAAGTGAATGAAAGTGGAGTTTCAGATAATGGTGTGCAGGTTGATCATGCTACAAGAGGTGAGTTAGAAAGGTTACTTCAACAGGAAAAGCAAACTGAGCATATTAACAGCACTAATAGTTTTAATAATGTTAGTCCACCTATTAGTACTGATGGACCATCATTTGCTAATGCTGCTTTATCATCACCAGTTAATACTGCTGGAACTCCTGCTAGTACTAATGCATTTGAGGAACATTCTTTTGCATGATTTTCTCCTTTCAAAAATGCATTTTCTCTTCCACATGTTCTAAATGTGACTCCAACAAATGATACTGGCATCTTTGGTAATGCCTATGATGATGAAGCTGTGGAAGAAGAGGTTGACATTAACAATGTGGTTTCATACTATACAGTTCCTGATGCTGCTTTCACAAAATTTCTTAAAGATCATTCAAAAGATCAAGTAATTAGTAGTTTAGAAACACTTGTACAGAAAAGATAAATGTCCAAGATAAATGAAGAACATGGTTTGATTTCCTCAGTTCAACAGCTTAGGAGAACAAATCACAAAATTGTTTGTTTGCCTGTTACTTATCTCAGATAGAACCTAAGAAACCAGTTCAAGCCCTAAAAGATCCAAGTTGGGTAGAAGCAATGCAGGATGAGCTTCTACAGTTTAAACTGTTAAAAGTTTAGACCTTGGTTGATTTACCTAGAGACAAGTGGGCAATTGGTACTAAATAGGTTTTTAGAAATAAAAAGGATGAAAGAGGCATAGTGGCGAAGAACAAAGCTAGACTGGTTGCTCAGGGATATACTCAAGAGGAAGGTATAGACTATGATGAAGTTTTTGCACCAGTAGCAAGGATTGAAGCTATAAGACTATTTATGGCTTATGCTTCCTTCAAAGGTTTTGTAGTTTACCAAATGGATGTCAAGAGTGCTTTTCTATATGCAAAGATAGAACAGGAGGTATACATTTGTCAACCTCATGGTTTTGAAGATCCAGATTTTCCAAACAAAGTCTACAAGGTAGAAAAGGCTCTCTATGGACTCCATCAAGCCCCAAGAGCATGGTATGAGACATTATCAACTTATTTGCTGGAAAATGGTTTACACAGGGGTCAAATTGATAAAACATTGTTCATTAAAAGACATAAAGATGATATCCTACTAGTATAGATTTATGTTGATGATATCATCTTTGGATCAACAAACAAAGAGTTGAGTACTGAGTTTGGACAGCTAATGTATGATAAGTTCCAAATAAGTTCTATGGGAGAACTTTCTTTCTTTTTGGGACTTTAGGTTCAATAGAAGAGTGATGGAATCTTTATTAGCCAAGATAAATGTATGGCTGAGATTTTGAAAAAGTTTAATTTTGCCACTGTGAAGACAGCAAGCACTCCAATGAAGCCTAACAAGGCATTGATCAAGGATGAAGAGGCTGAAGATATAGATGTTCATTTATACAGATCAATGATTGGTTTATTGATGTACTTAACAGCTTTTAGGCCTGATATCATATTTGATGTTTGTGCTTATGCAAGGTTCCAAGTTACTCCAAAGACTTCACGTCTTCATGTTGTGAAGAGGATCTTTAGATACTTAAAAGGTCAGCCTAAGTTGGGCCTTTGGTATCCTAGAGATTCATTATTTTACTTGGAAGCTTTTTCTGATAGTGATTATGTTGGAGCTAGTCTTAACAAGAAATCCACAACAGGAGGTTGTCAATTTCTTGGTAAAAGGTTGATTTCATGGCAATGTAAAAAGCAAACCATGGTTGCTAATTCCACTACTGAAGCAGAATATGTTGCTGCTACAAATTGTTATAGACAGGTGTTATGGATCCAAAATCAAATGCTTGATTATGGGTTCAACTTCATGAACACCAAGATTTACATTGATAATGAAAGTACTATTTGTATTGTGAAGAATCTAGTATTTCACTCTAAAACCAATCACATAGAGATAAGGCACCACTTCATCAGAGATTCTTATAAGAAGAAGCTAATTTAAGTGATCAAGATTCACACAGACCAAAATGTTGCAGATCTTCTCACAAAGGCTTTTGATGTTAGCAGATTTAACTTTTTGAATGCTAGCATTGGCTTACTTAATCTTTGAAGTGGAAGTTCATTCAGATTGATGATAGAAATGGATTGGAGATGCTTTTGGAATGATTCGAAGTTAAAACTGGTTTTTTAATTTAGTTAACAGTTCTTAACTTTTATTCTTAGATTATGCATAAATATGGATCCTCATGAATTCTCATAATTCTATCTAGTCTTTTTTAGTGTGCTTGTGATGAATAGAGGCATGTTGTTGTATAGTTATTAAAGAAAAAGTTAATACTGTTAGACTAACATTAATACTGCTGAGCAAAGGTTAGTACTGCCAGACTAACTTAATACTGCTATCATTGAAGTTACAACTGTTTCACATTTTCATGTTGAATCTTTCATCATTCCATTATTACCCAATAACAAAGAACAACCAAATGAAAGGCCACTAAGATATCTCAGTCTAAGTGGAACTACTAATCTTGTAGCAGATAAGACTGTCCATAAGGAGAGGGA
>BQNB010189821.1:0-11837 GCA_026074375.1 Tanacetum coccineum | reverse complement strand
TTATTTCTCCGTTGCTTTTGAATATAACTTACAAAAGCATGGGCTCCAGAACTTTTGGTCACTTTGCTTCTTGTTTGAACTGTGGATTGTGGATCTCCAAGAATTTAAGTTGAAGGATGAATAGAGTTAATCCTTGATGTGGGAATAGGACTGACATTCACAACAGGTAACTTAAATTCAGGAGACAAAACAAGACATTCAGAGTCAGTGAAAAGAACTTTGTTCTTCTTGTCATAAATCTGTGACATAAAAAAGAGATTGAAATGCTGTAGTTCTTTCACAAAGCACACATCCTCAAAATCTAACTTTCCTATTTTTATTTTATCTTTACTAGTTATGTAACCTTTACTTCCTCCAAAAGCAACAGGGCCACCATTAAAGTCTTGATATTCAGCAAGGTAGGCGTTGTTTCCAGTCATGTGCCTGGAACATCCACTATCAACAATACCTTTGTTCTGAAAAGTTATGTGAGGATAATCCTGCATATTAAATAAAGAGATTAGATTCTCTTAGGGAGCCAAGCCTGTTTGGGCTTGAGTCTGCCTAGTGGATATTTAAAAGTAGCATAATCTCTAGGTCTTGATCCACCATTGTATTTGGAGATTTTATGCCAGTAATGTCTTTTTGGTCTCCAATTATAACCTGCTGAGGGCTTAACAGCAGTTTCCCTTCTTCCCCCAACAACACTAACTGCATTTACCTCAGCAGTATTTACCTTTTGTTTTTGAAAAAATTGTTCTAAGTGTTGTTGTGTTATTAAAAGGCCTTCTAAATGGTGATTGAGTTTTATGAAAAACAGTTTTTGGTCTAACTCTATTCATAAAAGGTTTAACAGTACTAATTTTCCTAGCAGCATTAGTTAGTACTGCCTGACTATTAAAATTATGTCTCGCAGTATTAACATTGTTAGTACCGCTAGCTCTAGCAGTACTAACTGGAATTTTGCCAGTTCTAGTTAGTACTGCTGTAGGAACAAATTGGTTCTTATGATTCACTCTTTGCACATTATTCCATACTGGCCTAATCTCCCTTTGACTAGAATTCCTTTCTCATCCTATTGTTTAACTCAGCTTGTTGAGCCATCTTTTTTCATAGAAATCACAATCTCTAATAAGATGACTTAGACTTCCACATACAAAACATGCTTTGGTAGTAAACCCATATCCCAACCCTTTCTTGTCAACTTTGGGAATTTTACTATGTGTGAATTGATTCTTAACAGTTTCCCTATGAGTTTTTACTTGCTGGTTAGCAAAACTAGGTGTTTCCTATTTTTTTGTTGGTAGAGACACATGCTTATCTTTACTATATGATTCATACTCCTCAATGATAGGAGCATCAGACCAAACCTTAGGTTGATTTACTACTTTGGGTTCATTGACAGCTGGTTTAGGCAAAGATTCATGTGTTTCAACACTACAATCTGATTCACAGATATCAAAGTCACTGGTTTGGGTTTCAGATTCACTAGTTTGAGTCTGTTTTGGACCATATGTAAATTGTGAGTAATCTATTTCAATATCAGGATCCGGATGGCATGTAAATTCCCTGTTATGGGTTGGGGGTACAGCATCGCCAATCTCCTTCTGCCTGTAATACAACCTGTCAAATTGAAGGTTTATTTTCTAATCACTTTCCTTATTCTAAACACAACTTTGTAAAACTTCATTTTCATAAGTCCAAAATGCATCATATCCCTGTGATCCCCCATACCAAGCCCAAATTTAACTATTAGCACACATCTGACTATTTAGCAGTTTACCAAGATTTTTAGAAGAGTTGTGCCATTTTTCTACTTTAGCTTTTAAATCTTCTTTTTCTTTTTCAGCTTCTGCCAATAGTTTCTTAGGGTATGTTAGGACATCTGTTTTATCATCTAATTCTATTTTCATAAACCTTATCTTTTCCTCATACCAAAGTTGACCTTGTGATGAGCAACTAATTGTACTTCAACTTTCTTTAAAGCTTGAGTATATGACAATATTTCTATGCTTGCATCACTAAGTTGTGCTCTTTGTTTATCATAGAGTTTTTTAAGTTCAGCATAAGACTCTTTACATTCTTTTGAACAAGAAATTATCTCTGTGTCTGAGCCTGAACTATTACAAGCCATCAAAGCATAATCTTCTTCTTCTTCTAAGTGACTGGTCTAATCAACACCTTCTCCATCAATAGTCACCAAAGCTTTAGAGTCCTCCTGCTTACCAGATCTTCTCCCATCTTTATTTCTAGAGTTCTAACCATCTCGCCTCTTACTATCTTGATTTCCCTTGGTTCTGCACTCTCTAGCAAAATGCCCTGTCTTGTGACAACTGTAGCACTTGACTTTAGTTTTGTCAAACCCAACTGGTTCCTTGGCATCAAATTATAGCTTTCTACCTGTCTTTTTGTAGAACTTTTTCATTCTCATGGAAATCATTGCTACCTACCATTTCAGGTCCATTTCTTCTAAATCAAATTCATCAAGCTGTTCCGAATCTTCATGATCTAATTGAGGGCAACTGGATTGATTTGCAAGTAAGGAGTATGATGAAGTTTGTTCATATTGTGAGTTTTGACTAGAGGGATTAGAAACACCATAAGCGGTACTAACATCATTAGTAATCTATTTGTTCTCAGAAACAAATGGCCCACATCTGTTTGCTAGAGGAAGATGTATGTAGAGCCTTAACAGCATTCTCAAAGACTCATAGATTATGTAATACAGATCATCAAAGCTGAGACTGTCCACTCCTGTCTTGGTCCTCATAATTAAGGAAACTTGAGACCAGACAGAAGGTAGAGACCTAAGAAATTTTTGATTTGCATCCTCAGAGGAGACGCCTGCACCATGTATCTCTAATTGACTCAGAATACTTTGAAACCTGTCATAGCCTTTATGTAGTCCTTCTGAGTTTGATACAGAGAAGCCTTCAAATTGTTGCTTTAGAATATACTTCTGCATCTTCTTTGATTTATCATTTCCACCAAATCTAGTATGAAGGCATCCCACATCTCTTTACATCATCCATTTTAAGAAATTAAAGCAAGATGATACTTCTGGTAAAGCATAAGCAAAGTGGTCCTAGCTTTTCTTTCTCTTTCTTTGGCTAAGATCTCTTTTGCAGTCCTTTGAGGCAGAACCTTGATTTGACCTTGCATATCTGTGGTGATTGATATAGGTCCATTTACATTTTGTATAACTTCCCAGATAGGATAGTCTGTATGGGCTAAATAATGTTCCATTTTCATGGCCCATATATCATATTCTCCCTTCTTGAGAATAGAAGTTTGATGGTGAAACAGTGTTAGGATTTTCGTTGTTGTTGGTGTTTTGTATGTGGTGGTGGTGGTGGTGGAATATCATCTGTGATTCCAGACATGATTAGTTTTTGTAAGATAAGAAGGATTATAACTGTTTTTTTGTTCTTCTTACCAGAGTTTCTCACAGGCTCTGAAACCACTTGTGAGTCCCAAACTGAACAATCTTTGCATAGCCTGCTAAGGGGTTATAGCAACTGTATAAATACGATTGACTATAAAGAGAAACACTGACTATGAATACTATTGTATCATACGGAATCTACACAATAGTATTAAAGAAGAATAATGATTACTAAAACTTTGATTCTATTAATTACTGCTAATATGTTAACATATCACTACTATGAGATATGATTGTAGCGATTGAGATCTGTGTGGTGTTGTTCAATTGTGTCATCTCTTCAAATGCCGTAGGGTTCCTTTAATAGACCAAGGATAAACCTAACAGGCTTACAAAACGCGTAAAAGATAATACATATATTTTCCTACAATATCTCATACATATCTCTTAAACGGTACTAACTATTATATACTAACGGTACTAACTATCTGAGCAGTACTTAACACTTTGTACTATCAGTACTAACTATAACTATCGGTACTAAGTATATACCTAATGGTACTAAGTCAGGAATGTATACTTCCCAACAAGCACGAAGAAGGCATTGATTTTGAAGAGTAATTTGCTCCTGTTGCTCGTCTTGAGGCTGTTCGGATGTTTATTGCTTATGCTGCTCATAAGAATATCACTATCTTTCAAATAGATGTCAAAACGGCTTTTCTCAATGGTCCTTTGAAAGAAGAAGTCTATGTCAGCCAACCTGAAGGGTTTATTGATCTAGAATTTCCAGATCATGTCTACAGGTTGAAAAAAGCTCTATACGGTCTTAAGCAAGCACCTCGTGCATGGTATGACAAATTGTCTTCTTTCTTAATTGAACATGGGTTCACTAAAGGTATAATTTGACACCAAATTTGTTACAACACGTCACTGGGAAGACTATACTTTGTACAATTAAAATGTTGACGACAGTATTTATGGTTCAACAAATCCAGATTTTTCAAACTTTTGCCAAACTTAATGAAAAAATAATTTGAAATGTCAATGATAGGGAACTAAAGTTCTTCTTTGACTTCAATTATCATCAATCTCACCATGCAATTCATAAGTCAGTCACAATATGCAATAGAGTTGCTAAAGAAACATGGTCTAGATGAATTGTTTCCATGAGTACACCTATGGCAACTGAGAGGCTGGATGCTGATTTACAAGGCACTCCTACTGATCAAACGACTTATCGTCGTATGATAGGAGGGCTTATGTACCTAACAGCCAGTCGACCAGACATTGCTTTTGCTACTTTTGTATGTGCTCGTTATCAAGCACGTCCTACGGTCAAACACTCAAGAGGTTAAACGGATCTTCGTACCTGAGACATCCTATAACATGGGCCTATGGTTTCCGAAGGATTCTGGAATTGGAACTAATTTCCTATTCAGACAGCGGACCAAGAGGATGTAAAAGACGAATGAAAGAGTACATCAAAGGATTGCAATTTCTAGGTGGAAAGCTTGTGAGTTGGAGTTCAAAGAAACAAGATTGTACTGCGATGTCAACTGCTGAAGCTGAATATGTTTCCTTGTCTGCATGCTGTGCACAAGTTATTTGGATGCATACTCAACTGCTTGACTATGGATATAAGTACAATCGGATTTCTGATGTTACTGACTTGACTCCAAGAGTTGCCATTCCTAATTTCCTGCAATCCGGTCCTACACTCTATAGACGAAGCACATTGTACATCCGTTATTCATCTTATTAAAGAACATGTTGTAGAAGGGTACTGTGGAAATTTACTTGTCCGGGACAGAATACCAACGTGCAGGGAACTATTTACTAAGGCGCTTCCAAAAGAAACGCTTTGAGTATTTAGTTCATCGAATTGGTATGAGATGTATGACTCCAACTCAGTCGGAAAGCCTGACAAAGTTATCTTCTTGAAAAGCTCATACATCAAAAACATGTAAATAAATTTTTTCAAAAACAAAAGAAATACCAAAAAGATTTGACATTTTTTTCATATTAAAAAAAATAAATAAATAAATAAATAAATAAACATAATTTAAAAAGATCACAAGCTTAGTTTTATGATTCCAAGTTTTTATAAAAAGCTTTCAAACTGAAAATACGGAATCATGATCTAAGGGGGAGTTCTTAAAATTTTCCATTCACATACATCATTTTGAAATAAAATAAAAACAATGATCTCTCACAAAGACTAAGTTTGAAAAAACAGTTATAGTTTTTTAAGGAGGATTTATTATTAATCATTTTCTTGTTTGGACTAAGTTCTTTACATTGATTCATTTCAAAGGGAGTTTTGACAAAAAATCAAATATCTAATGGGCTTTTTTGAAAATATTGAAAAACAAATCGAAAATGATAATCACAGGGGCTAAATGTGTCAATTTTCAAAAAAAAATCAGTGGCTATAAAAGGAGGATTTTTTTTTCATTGCATTTTTTCTATTACCGAATCTATTTACCGAGTTTGAGAAGAAATTCATTCCAATCTTTTTGAGTTCATTACAACGATTTCGATTACTTTTCTTTCTCAAATGTAAGTGGGTGAGAATAATCAAACTGTTAATTGATGATTATGTATTATCGAGTTTAAACTCGGTAATATTAAAGATTACCGAGTTTATGTGTCATCGAGTTTTTGTCAATAATTAAACATCAAGGTTGATAATATGCATAGATTCAGTGAAAAAATGTGATGAATAGCCTAGACATGATTAACCATTAGGTTAAATTGAAATTCGGATGTGTATGATGTTTACCAGTTTGATTTTTATTCGAGTTAATTGACTGTCAGGTGGTAATCCGAGAGTGATAAAATAATACAAATGTATTGAATTTGGTTTGTCAAAAAGATCATTGTTTGTGAACTCAGTAATAGTCAAAAGTCTAACTCGAAAGGTCAAAAAGTAAATTCAGTGATACTAAAAAGTCAAAATTCAGTGAAAGTACGTTTGTGGAAACATGAAGGTGTGTTGAGAAAGAAATAATGTTGATGATTCATGATGAAGAATTGTTTAATGAATGCTTAAATGTCTGTGCGGAATAAAAGATCAAAATCTCAGTGTTATAGAATAATTTTGAAAAAGATATCAGGTTTTTATGAATTCTAAGATATGGGTCATATATATCTATTCGTAATTGTTTAAGTGGACTAAGTCATGTCCGGTTTAGGCCGTTTTGTGCAATAAACAGAATGAGGAGTGAGTGACTTAGTGTCCATTCAATTATTGAATTAGGTATGTTTGTCTTCATTGTTTAGGATTCATGACAAAAAGTGAAAGAAAAAGTTTTTATGACTTGAATCTGTTAATCCAAATCTCAATTGTTTAAGTGGACTAAGTCATGTCCGGCTTCGGCTGTTTTTTGCAATGAACAGAATGAGGAGTGAGGGTGACCCGCCCCCACCCCCCCTTAGTGTCCAATAGATCAGTTGTGGGTTTGTGATTACATGCTTCTATGTTATCCTTATAAAGAAAGTTTTTGTTAAAAGTTTCTGTAAAAAGTTCTCAAAATCTGTTATTGTGTTAAAATGATACTCTTTCACAAAACAATTTTAAGAAGTTAACTGACTTCTCTTTAATTTTTCATAAAAGAGTCTTGATTTAAATCAAAAGAAAAATTTTCATCATTCTTGAAAGAGTATCATGTCACAAAGAATTTCTGGTGAGGATATTCTAAAAACAGAAAGAGAGAGCTAAATCCATACGCGAAAAAGCAAATCAAAAGTGTGTTCGAAAAAGAATTGCAGATTACTACAAAAAAATGGATAAATCAAAAGAATAAAGCGTATGGCATGTGCTAGAAAAAGCAAGAACGAGCACATGGGAAACAGAAACGAGACCAAAAAATATTTCAAATAAGAATGGCCAGAACATATAAAACAGACGAGTGTGAAAAATACAAAAAATGTCAAATGACATTGATTGTTAATCAACATCTCAATTGTAATTCATCAGTAATCCATCATGGCACAACAACAACAATGCATCTGATGTGCATACCAGATGAACTGTTGCCCGATCCTAACCAGAAGATATGATCTTAATGTGATCTAAAAGAAAGTTGATACTCAATCATGTGCAATGTCCGCTCAGAAAGGCAAAATTCTACGAATATAATCAAGAATCATCATTAAGATTCAGCAGAGCAGCTCTTCATCCATTCCAAATGATTTATATGGCACAGTTCTGACATACTTTGAAGGAAGATGGATCAAAGTATCGGTTCAGGTTTATGTTGGACAAGAAAGAACTCACTATTATACTGGATGACTTCAGACAAATCTTTCATCTTCCACAAGCAACTACCAACAATCATAATTCATTCGTGCCACCACCATAATTTTCTAACATGGTTCCATTCTACAAGCAAGTATTGGGATTTACAATAGAGCTAAAGACACAATCGAATTTCAAGACTACTGGTCTTCTGCAGCCATGGCAAACGTTATGCAAAATATTCTCCAAATGCTTAACAACACGTGTCACTAGATGGGAACAACCGCCGTTGCAGATAATGCAAATGCTGTATTGCTTGTCAATAAACTTCATAGTGATTATGGCAAGTTAAATATAGGGTAAGGACTCTACTATTCGCTTCATCATCCAACATCTTCGATTCCATATCCAAGATTTACAAAGATCATCGTCAGTCATTATATGACTATCTTTTCTGAAATCTCAAGACGTGTTCGAGACATGTATCACAACTTGCAAGATGATGATATCATGAAGAATATTTTTAACTCAGGAAGACACAAAAACAAAGTTGGAATGCAGATACCAGCTTGGATGATCACTGATGAAATGAAGCACACGGAGCATTATCGGATGTATGCGGAGGTGTTTGGGATATATGTTCCTCTAACTCAGTCACAGCCGACTGAGTCTACCCATGAAACGCATAGGACAACTAGCGCCCCTAGGTCACCTAACCCTGATAAGGAATCCGCAGAGTCAAGTGCTCCAAGACAATCAACTGTGATTCGTCTTCGTATACCTGAAAGGAGATCCACACGTCTTACACCACCAGCTCCAGTGCCAATTGTTGACAAAGCAGATGAGATGATTTTACAAGATACATTACAAGTTAGTCTTGCTGAGAATAAAAGTCGTGAGGAGCAGGAAGCAGGAGAAAATGTGGCACTGGTTGACGAGAAATTGACATCTGAAGAAATTGATAAGATGGTGGAAGGACAAGAGAACGTTGTTGATGAATCAAATATTCCCGACACTAGGATAGAGCCCCGGAGTGATAAGGAAAGTCCGGAGGTGGAGATTGCTAAAGAGAAGGAGGTGGAGCTAACTAAAGAAACGGAGGTGGAGATTACTCAGGAGACTCTAGTGGTTAACATTACTAACGTTGTTATACCAGTAAATGTAAATGATGAAGATGAAGAAATAACTGATGAGGTGTATGAATTAAAGAAAAGGGATAAAGGGAAACTTGTAGAGGAGACTAGGAATTCACCAATCCCCACACCAATTAGATCTCCTAGGATTCATACTAATCTCGTATCTTCGGATACCGAGAAACTCCAGGAATTGACGGATACTCCTCATACTACATCATCATCAAGTTCACCTCACAAAAAGTTAGCTAAAACGAATCGACTTCTATCATTGCTCAAGACAAAACCTACTCGCTTTAAACGCTACAAGAGCTTCTTTCACGAGTTACAAGTACGTTATGGTTACTTGTTTGCACATCTACGGGCGAGGTTCATGCCAAGAAATTCATTCGATACACTTGCTGATAATCTTCATGATGTAATGGTTGAGACATTACCTGCTATGGTTGATAAACACATTAAAGAGCAAGTTGTGAAGCAAGTTCCTGAATAAGTTCGGAATCAAGTTCCAGTGTATGTTGCGGAAGGGTTGATTCTGGAGAGGCAAAAGGCTAAAGAATAGACGGAAAGATTGATTGCTAAAGCTATTTTGCAGGAACATGGAAATATTCAGGCTCAAATCTCGACACAAAATGAGAATGAAATTGCCAATGTCATTCCTCTCACAGTTGATAGCATCCGTATCGAGATTATATGTCTGGACATATTCTTCATGTTCATCCGGATCAATCACAAACATCCTCTGTTCCAGAACAACAATATCAACTGTATCTTGCTATGAAAACTGATCCTCAATTGCAACAACAAGACATAGCAATATGGTTGGCTCTCCAGATGAAGTTTGAAAGAAATACGGTACTACAAACTGCATGTAGAACTCCTGCCATTCGCCCAAGAGATCAGGACGATCCTCATGATGATGCTCATCCTGAGGGGGGAGAATATGCCAAAGCGCAGGAAGACCTCAAGTAGTAAGCCCTTATATGTTTCTGTAAGAGTCACTATCTGGATAAGTTTTATCAAGAGGAACAAGCTCTTCCAACACTTCAGAAATCAAGAGCAAGATATGAATTTGATTTTGGACTGACTCCTTATGCTTCAACTACGACAAAACCAAAGAAAATCACAGATAAGAGTAAGATGATGAAATTCAACGAATGGCAAGTATCACAAGACATTATAAAAAGTGTCGCTAACGCATATGATTAAAGCAGAAGCAGAGAAAGATGGCTGATGAGATGTAGAGAAGAGATGTAACTTTGAGGAATGAGCATCAGTATCACATGATCAATGAAGGAATTTATTTGAAGAGTGACATTTGTCTGGAGAGTAGAAAAGAAATTCTTGTCTCTCCACATCACGAAAAGATCACACCAAATCAGAGTCATAGCTGTCAAAAAGATCCTTAGAGCTCCAGCATTATCTCTGAATTTATATTATAAAAAAAAATCCCCAAGAACCCCTTTTTCATTTAAAGAAAGGAAATTTTGGACCCGAGAAGATAGTATTGTTACTTCACAAGTTTCCAGCAATTATCTTCAACGATGATGATATTGAAGAACGAACTTCCAGATGGGTGAATAAGTGTGTAAAGAAATTCAATCCTTATGCTCGATATGGTGTTGAACATTGGAAGAATCCTCATGCGAAGATCTTCTACATAAGGAAACAAAAAGAGCCTGGAAAATCAAAGGAAGAGATTTATTCAAACTCAAAAAAAAAAAAAAAATCGTTCAGAAGTCAGCAAGACATATTGGAATTGTGGGTCCTGAACACAAGTTTATCACAAGAGATTGTTGCAAGCAGACTAATGATTGCATTGTATCCAATTACCGAGCCAGAATTACCAGAATCATAACAAGACCGATTGAGGACATATACTTGTTGATTATGAATGGCAAGGTACCGGATTATGCAGATACATGATTGCTATGGTCTTTATCGGTATTCATTATAAGTACAGTGATATGGGAAAGAGTGCATGGCTTCCAACTTGGAATTGAAAGCTATCAACAAAAGGTTAATCTCAATACACCAACAAAGACTTTCCCAGGAATTAAAGATCATGAAATGTTCTCTATCATCTATGAGCCTGTGCATGGAATTATTTACAAGAATAGCAAGAAAGAGAAACGGGTGATGAGACATTCAGAGATCCATAAGTTTTGTGATGCAATGTTAAATAGAGTGTTAGAAGGTCCGAAGAGTTATAATAACGATGTCAAGTATGGGTATGTATAAAAACATCTCACTAAAGAAGAAGCATAGTATTTGAAGTTGTTTGAAGAAGAGATTAAAGAAAGATTAAAGCATCGTAGACAGATGAGAAGATGGGAGATGTTCGTGAATGGAAGACCACTTAGACCACGAAGAGAACGCCCTGAATAATCGACCCTTAGGGGGGGATTGTTAGGATCATTAAAAGTGTCGATTATGTGATTTTGTATTATTTAGTCATTAGTCTTTCTTTTGTTATTATCAAAGTAGTTTGTAATAAGGTGTATTATGCTAAAAGAATGAAATAGCATAATTACCAAAGTCTAGGGACTAGAAGTGTTAAGTTAGGAAAATAAAGGAAGGGAAGCCTCCTTCCCTCACCTATAAATACCCCTCTAATCTTCATTAGAGGGTGATGCACTTGAAACAAACTCTTCCATTTTCCCTCCCTTTTATATCATTTGATTTTCAAATACTTGCCCTTCTCTACTATTTTCTCTATGCATACATGTTCGATATGATTGATTCAAGATTAATGTGACCTAACAATAAAGATTAGTTAGAGTAATCAACCATAAGCCTTCTCATATAAACCCATATTTACCTTTATAAACTTGTTACTCCTTAGCTTTAGCGGTGGAGATGTGTATCCTTGCCAAGCTTATGCTAGAATACTCGTCACGACCTAGTAATTGAGCGAATTAGTTACATGTTACCACATAGATTAGTTGAGTGATTTAAGTGTTTTTATCTTCCTATTTTGTGAGGTGTTTGGTTGTGTACTTGTAGTATATCAAATAAATGCTTTAACAGAAAATATCCTTAGGGATACATTTTTATAAACTTCTAAAGGCTACTTGAGGACAAGTAGAATTCAAGTGGG
>BQNB010189819.1:0-11838 GCA_026074375.1 Tanacetum coccineum | reverse complement strand
TTTGGCAGTTTTTGTCTGTTTTTTGGTCATTTAAGCTCGTTTTTAGAGGTAAAAGATATGTGTAATTAAGCACTTATCACTTTCCATAAAGATCTTGCATCTACAGCATCATGAAAACTGAGAAGATGTCTATCAGGTATGGCAGAAAGCAGTATATTAAGGGCTTTCTCATTGTTTCTTCTTGCGTTTGCAGCAAGTGAAGTCTTTGGTGCAGACACTGAGGGAGATGCAGGATCAGTTGTGGTTTGGTTTCCATTGGTGATTATGTCCCATAGTATGTGATCAGTGATAGCGATATACTGTCGCATCTTCATGGACCATAGGTCATATTCACCTTTCTTGATTATAGGGATTCTAAGTGCAGTAACGGACGAGGTGGGAGGGATAGGTTCTGTTTCAGACATCTTTTATGAGTTTAGAAAGATTTCGATTGATTAAAAGTTCTTCTAGATCAGAGTCTCTTCACAAGCTCTGATACCACTTGTAGGATCGTTATTCCTTAATGAAACACTGATATACTGTCAACTATGCGGAATCTAGTTGGCAGTACTTAAGAAGAACACACAATAGTTTCTCAAACGATTTCTTTTATAAACCTTTTGAATCTGCCTAAATTGCAGATCCCTAATACAATACTAATGATTCGTGTTTTTCGTTATATCTCTTAATATCTTCCTAGAGATCCTTTTATAAACATAAGGATAACCTCTAGTAGATGTACAGTCCTTGTATGATATAAACACTAATCAATACTAATCATTAAACTAACTGTTACAAGATAATTACTAACATAACCATTTAAGTGATAATCCTTTAAGATTCCTTTATCCACGGCAGTACTTCGATCTTTGACTGGCAGTACCTTGACTTTCTACTTAGCAGTACTTTGACCTTTTGCTTAGCAGTACGTTGACCTTTTGACTTGTTTTTCCCAACACTATCCCCTTAGAGAACGATAACAAGCCCCGAGTCCTTGCTATACTACACTGCAATGATTAGGTACTCTGCCTAGGGAGTTGTAAAACCTAGTATATTTATAATGACCGCACATAACTATTATATCAAATATTTTTGTTTATCAATTAACATAAGCGGATTTCTCCAACCAAATGATAAAGATCATAGACAAATCTTTAAAACTATATAGTACACAATGGGCCTTTCGACCTATGCCATTATGCGTATATAATCAAATAGTGACAAACAAAGTTGACAAGGAAATACGATAGGGTTTCAATATAAACTTGAGATTAACAAGATCATAATAATACCAAATGCTTCTTTATAATATTAACATAACCGAGTAGTCATAAGAGGTTTAGCCTCTCATGGCTACAGAGTTCATAATAACAAGGATAAAGGAAGTAATGAGAAACATACGAGATTCTAATTGAGCTTAGACTTCCATAAGGCATAAACACTTGTATTCTAAACACTTTTAAGCTTGGACTATCTTCGAGTGAACCTGCACATATTTCATGCTATTAAGTATTAAAAGTTTACGAGAAATGATAATAATATATACAATAACGCCACCTAAAATATGTATAATTAAGGCGTTATCAAATCCCTCCACACTTAGCTATTGCTTTCCCTCAAGCAATCAAAGAGAGAAAACAAGAATCATTTATCTTTATGTGGAGAAAATAATTTTTTATTTTAACAAGTGTTTATCTGGTTTAATAAACGTTTCAGGCATAGACATATAACATAAGCACCACACAAAAGGGATATATTTATTTATTCACACAAGTCACTCATATAGGGTTTGTATTTGTGAGATCACTCAATTTTGCACAGACATAACCTAGATAGCTACCATATGCTTGTACAAGACACATAAACATGACTGTTACGGCGTAAGCACCTAGACAAAATCTCAAAGAGGCAAAATGTAAAAGCATGATGTGGGTGATTATGGAAACATATCATGTGCCAAACCAAATCCTTATAACTTTAACTTTTCTTGATTTTTTAATACCAAATGCTAACAATAACAATACTAAGGCTGACACATAACTTAGATATTTGAGCACATTGAGCATTTTGTATACTTAGGAGATTTTTAACACTAAAAGCGAGTGCTAAGGATAGCGGGATTATATGGGGATTTATTTTACCTCTTATCATATGAAATTGTCTAGAAATTAACCTCACTGTGGTCTAGTAAATGATAATCAAGCACAAGTTCTAGAGCTACTAATTTACCGGCAATCTCATAAAAAAATATGCAAAAGATATGCATCAAATGATAGAATATACCTCATAATTTAGTGGACTAATTTGTGCTAGTTATAATGTCAATCCGAGTAGGTTTGCCTTACTAAGTGTTATACATTTTTTATACTTTGAAAGAAAGCTATTTATTAATTTTTTTAAATATCAGTTAAAACGTGGCCAAATTATAAGGCAAACATGAAGGGAATTGATATTTTTAATTTTTCCTATTTGACTATCCCTCCACACTTAAGTTGAACATTACCCTCAATATGAGAACCGATAAATATAAGAAAATAGAGAAAATTAAGGGAAAACAGTACCTTCCGGGACATAAGTGAGTGTAGCTGCGAGAGAACATTAATTTTTTACCATCTTTTCTTTGTACTTGTATACCTGAAATGATAAATAAACAAAACACACAAAAAGAAAATATATTTTTGTTTTTTTGATTTATATATATTCCTTATATTATATATAATATATATAATATATATATATATTTATATTATATGTTTACATATATATATATATATATATATATATATATATATATATATATATTACACGGATCTCCTCTACACTTAAGTGGAAATGATAAAGCACGGGCTGCCTCCCGAGAAGCGCTTAATTTTTTAGAGTCATTAGCTAGACTCATGATTCGGTGGTTCATTCTTTGGGAAAGAAGGGTGTGAGATCTCCCTTTCGGTCATTATAATCATCTTCTTCATGATAAAGCTTTAGTCTATGGCCATTAACAATAAATGTTTTGCCATCTTTTTGTCCTAAGACTGCTCCAACTGTAAATTCGCTTCCATCACACATTAGCTCGAATGGAATATTCCTATTCGGGCTCATGATTACAAGAGTGCATGTGAGTCTTTCTTTTAATGAATTGAATTCTTTGTGTCATTCATCATTGAATTCTAATGGAGTATCTTTTCAAACAATTTTGTTAAAGGACGGTCTAAATTTGAAAACTCTTTTACGAAACATCGATAGAAACCGGTATGTCCAAAAAAACTTCTAATGCCTTTAACATTAGTGGGGGGGGGGGTGGAAGTTTAGAGATTATGTTGATTTTGGCTTTGTCAACTTCAAGGCCTGCTCCGGATACTTTGTGTCCAAGAACGATTTCTTATTTAACCATGAAGTGACATTTTTTCCAATTAAGGACAAGATTTGCATCCTTACAACGTTGAAGCATTTTATCGAGATTGTTTAGACAATTATAGAAAGAGTTTCTAAAGATGAAGAAGTCATCCATGAATACTTCTACAGATTCTTTGATCATTTCATGAAAGATAACCAACACACACCTTTGAAAAGTAGCAGGTGCATTGCACAAACCAAAAGGTATTCGCCTGTAAGCGTATGTTCCGAAAGGGCATGTGAAAGTTATTTTTTTTATCCATAGGATCGATTGGTATTTGATCATATCTAGAAAAACCATCAAGGAAACAGAAGTATTTATTTCTTGCGAGTCTTTCTAGCATTTGATCCATGAATGGCAACGGAAAGTGATCTTTCGCTATTGCTTCATTGAATTTACAATAATCGATACAAACTCGCCAACCTGTAACGGTTCTTGTTGGAACAAGTTCATTGTTTTCGTTTGTGACTACTATGATACCACCTTTATTTGGCACACAGTGGATGTAGCTTACCCAAGGGTTATCGGCTATTGGATATATAATACCGGTATTGAGGAGTTTAACGATTTCTTTTTTAACAACTTCTTGCATATTTGGATTTAATCTTCTTTGTTTTTGAACAACTGGTTTTTTGTCTTCTAGAAGTTGAATTTTATGTTTACAAAAGGACGAACATATACCAGGAATGTCTGTTGTTTTCCAAGCAAAAGCTTGCTTGTGTCTTTTGAGAACAGAGATGAGCTTATTTTTATTTTGTTTAGGAAGCTGAGTAATGATATGATCTCATGAAGAAAAGAAAAGGCATAGTCCTCTAAGCCCACCCACACTATGACATGCCCGTCAACATCCCTAATAAGAGTCGCTCGCCGCACCCCCCACGCCGAAGCTACACGTCACCCCACCTTCCACTTTCCCGATCCGCCTTCTGACTCATATATACCAACATAAACGACTAGGTTCCCACTCCACCAGATACAAGTTTCACCCCCCACTTACCTAGACTAATCCCCATATAAACGACCGCACCATCCGAAGCGTGATTTTTCATCCCTCCAACACCCCCAACCATGGATTCGCCCCATGACTTCATCCCCCCACGAAATGCTAGTTTCACAAATGCCTCGCCGAATTCTTTCCCCTCCTATGCTCACTGCCAATATGAAACACACAGCGAAGACTCCACCTACCGCCAGACATCCACCCCCCTCATCCACCTCCCCGAATTCGCGAAAGATTGTGTCCCTACTCCCCACCAGAACCGACCGGGACAGTAACCCCCCTCCTCCTCCGCCCCACCCTCCGCACCCCTCCGTAACGCAGCCATCATTACCCTCTCTACCCAACACTCCCGACAGAACGAATCACCCATCCAAAATTCATCCCATTCACAACTATAGTCTCCCCCTATACCCCCCCGCAAAAAACCCGCGCTCCGCTAATTCCGACCACCCCCACGTCCACCTCTCTACCCCATTGCCCCCTCCCTCCTGGAGGGTGGTGGCCTCTCAACTCGTCCCTCCTCGGCAGACCCTCCATGTCCGCACCGAACTTGTGTTTTCATATACATTCGCCACGACCTACATGCAACTCTATGAGATTAACAAATCGCGTCATCATCCCCGCCGCAGACTTCCCTCATGCCAACCCCAGCCATCCTACTTTTTGTCAAATTTATTATATAGTAAATTATTTGTCTCGCACTCTTGTTCCAGTATTGTTAGGAAAATATGTCACTAAGTCCTACTTATTACATAATTTAGCATATAGAGGAAACTTCTATTCACTGTTCCCTCTGTCTCTTCACACATTGTCACTTTGATGACCTTCCCAGTCCACTCAATCCCAATACTACCCACACCACACCCTCCGTCGTTGTCCACCTCGGCATACCAAAGTGCAGATCTTCAAAGCCAAAGCTCCCTCCCGTTCTTAGACCTCTCTCAGCCTAATCCTACTTTTAGCTAATGTTTCCCCACATGCTCTCAGGGTATTGGAATGAACCCCACCTATCTTTGTTCATACGCTACCACCTTTCTTCACCGCCCTCCCATCACTTACATCGACCCTCCCGCCCTACGGGAGTCCGACGCGATCGAGCTGACGCAAGAGAATCTACCTACGTTTCTGACATAGAGAACGATACTCATGGGCCCCATAGAGATCTTGCTACGCTAGTCCGCACCCCCCCAACGCACCCAGCTCACCCCCCCACTCCCCCACCCACCCCCCCGCGCAACAGAACAATAGGCCTAGATCGCCCTCCCTATACCCTGCCCCCACCAACAACGACCCGCCCAATTAATATCACCGCTTGCTAACCCTCACACCTCCCCACACCCCCCAGTTCTCACGCGGAAGTAAGCCAGGTTTCCAACCGTACTAAGACTGCCCTGCCTCGCTCCAAGTCTTTTCGGCTCGGACCACCCTTTCGGTTTGCGTCTCGCCACATCCCCCAGCCACCTGAAACTTTCACATCCGCTAAGGAAAGCTAAGCTGACATCCCCCCTCATCCGCTCCGTTTTAGCTTATGCTTGTTTCCCCTATCCCAGTATTTTCTTTGATATTCATGGCTATGGATTCATCGAATTCGGAAAAGATTGTGTCTTCGAGAGGAGTTCCCTCGATGGAGTAAAGGATTTTACTACCATCATCGAGAAGATCATCAAAATCTTCTTCTAAGATCTCATCAATGACGTCAATGCTAAAACATGTATCATCATTAGAATATGAATGTTTCATCATGGAATCAATAAAAAAGGTCATTCGTTCCATGCCAACCCCATTTTTTGTTTAACATAAATTATTGTGTCTGCAGTATGTAGGAAAGGTCTTCCTAAAATAAGAGGAAATTTACTATCTTCTTCCATTTTGAGAATAACAAAATCCACGGGAAAAGTGAATTTACCAACTTCGACTAGCATATTTTTAGCTATTCCAATAGGGTATTGGAATGATTGGTCAGCTAATTTTACGCTCATTTTAGTTGGTTTGAGAGTTTCAAGAGATAATTTTGCATAGAGAGATTATGGCATAAGATTTTAGCTAGTGCCAAGATCGGCCAAGGCATTGCAAGAGAATATTTTGCTAAAAGTACAAGGAATAAGGAAACTTCTAGGGTCTTCAAGTTTTGGTGGAACTTTGTTTGGATGATAGCTGAACTTTCATCACTAAGGAAAGCTAAAGAAATTTGTTTAAGCTTATGCTTGTTACTAACAAGTTCGTTGAGAAATTTGCAATAATTTGGCATTCCTGCTAATATGTCGACAAGAGGTACATTTATTCAAATGGCTCGAATCATATCAAGGAATTTTTTGTATTGTGCTTCAATTTCCTCTTTTCGAAGGCGTTGAGGGTATGGTATTCTTGGTTTATATGGTTTAGGAATAGGTGCTTCTTTTGGTGTTTGAGGTTTAGGTGTTGGTGTTGAATCTTCATTTTCATCATCACTATCAAAGTTAATATGATTTTGGGGATCGTTTTGAAGATCATTCGGGTTGGTGGGTGGGTCATAGGATTTACCACTTCGTGTAAATATGGATTTTAATTGCTCATTTCAAGCTTGCGGTGGGGTGTATCGTTTAGGTGTATTACCTCGGGGGTTTGGTTGAGTGTTACTTGGAAGAGATCCAGAAGGACGAGAAGATTGCTTGTCAGCAAGTCGGTCGAATTTTGCTTCTAAATTTTGGATCGAGGCTTCATGGTTTTTGGTGGTTGTTTCAAAGGTCCATAAATGTTTCTTTAACAAAAGCGTTTGTTGAATGTTGAGCTTTTATGAAATCGCTTAATTATTTTTGAAGGTCGGGTTTATCATCAGAGTTGAATCGGTAATAATCTTGATTGTAATCATTTCTTTCGCTAGAACGCCAATTATTACGATTTGAGTCACGATCACGGTAATCATTGTAAAACAAGTGCGTCGAAAGCTTCTTCTGCGTGGGACATAGGTGTGTCATCATCGTTACAATGTGTGGTTGAGTGATTACCTCTGCAGTGATTGCATTTGGCATGAGATTGGATTTCTTTATACTAAGCATCCATTTTCATGGTCATGGCATCCATTCTTGCCATAATTTTGTTAGTATTGGAATTACTGCTGCCTTCATCGGCGAAAGCTATAGTTTTCTTAGAAAATATTTTTGGTTTTTGGCCCAATCAATTTTAAGTAAGACTTTGTCTTCGAGAAGTTAAAAGGCTTGATTTGGGGTTTTATAAAGGAATATGACTCCATCTGCGGCATTTAGAGCTTCTTAGGTTGTTTCGTTAAGGCCGTGATAATAGATTTTGATGATATTGCCTTTGGTTAAATTGTGTCCGTGGCAATTTCTGAGTATTTCTTTCGTACGAAGCTAAGCATCGATTAGAGTTTCATGTTCATGTTGGGAAAATGCTCGGATTTCTCTCAGGAGTCGATCAAATAGAGATGCGGGAAAGAATCGGCTTATAAAGGCGGTTTGGAGTTCGTCCCAGGATTCAATAGTTCCTTCGTTAAGTTCATCCAACCAAGTTTTTGCTTCACCAGTTAGTGATAGGGGAAACATCATTAGTCAGACGACTTCATTTTTGATTTCTTCGTATTTAAACATATCACAAACTCCGAGAAATTCGTGAATGTGTTTGTATGGATTGAGTTTTAATTCTACCATCAAATTGGTTCCCTTCGACGAGAGTCAAGTGGTTTCCTTTAATGGCGAATTCATTTGCGGTTTCAGGTATTGTGATTGCGAGACTAGGAGTCGAAGCGACAACACAGTCAGCTGCTCACATGGGTTCATCATCCATAGGGTTGTGATTTTCAAGAAGTTTTTGAAAGTAACGAAAGTGATTGATATCAAACACAGGTAGATAGATCACTCTTTGGTGTTCTGGTCATTCGTTCCTTCGTTGGAATGAAACTCTCCTATTTTGTCGACGAAGTCTATGATTTAAAGTTCTTTCAGGTTCAGCTAGTGGTTCAACAAGTTCAGAATTAAAAGGACGTGTATGCATCTAAAGTTAACTGTTTGAAGAGGGGTATTGAAGATAAGAGAGAAACATTGAAATTGAGAGAAATCAATTTTGTTTTCTGAGCAGAGAAGTTTAGTGTAAACAGTGTGCAATGAGTTTGTTTTGAGTTTTTGATTGAGGTTTGTTTGGTTTTTTAGAAACTTTTTAGGAAAAACATTTGATTGTAGAAAGTACAACGCACTTTCTGTAACGAAAGTCACAAAAAGCGAGCAGAATGATTTATGGAGGAAAACGCGATTAACATTTGTTTTAAAGACTTAAGAATGATTATAGAACAATTTAAAATCCTCGGCAATAGCGCTAAAAACTTTGATGTGTGGTAAAAGCTTTAAATTTATAATACTGATTTTACTAATTTATAAACCAACACATGGATAAAGTATAACCCACATATGTAGTATAATATTTCAGGTAAGACCATGTCGTGCACATAGATTTGGTTATGTTCATATAATCAAAAGAATTAAAACAAATTACAATAACCTTTTATTGTAAAATAAAAAGTAGTTGATAACGGTTGAATTCAATGATAAAGAGATATGACTACTCGGATAGCTTCATATAATTCAGCAGCGATGGTGAAAATTATGATCTTCAATAATATTCTTAACTTGTAAAAAGGTTTCTTCGTTAAAAAACGTTCTCACAAATTAGTTGTTTTAACTCAAGACTTATATTAGTTTAACTTAATCAAGTGTGCCACTTAATTAATCAAGTTACTATTATATCAAATCTTTTTTTTATCAATTAACATGAAAGGATTTCTTCAAGCAAATGATAAAGATCATGGAAAAATCTTTAAACCTATATAGTACACAATGGGCCTTTCGACCTATGCCATTATGCGTATATAATCAAAAAGTGACAAACAAAGTTAACAAGATCAAATACGATAAACTTGAGATTAACAAGATCATAATAATACCAAATGCTTCTTTATTATATTAACGTAACCGAGTAGTCATAAGAGGTTTAGTCTCTCATGGCTACGAAGTTCCTAATAACAAGCATAAAGGAAGTAATGAGAACATACAAGATTCAGATTGATAATAGATCGAAAGTACCCGATTACAAATATCGAATCTTACTAAACCCTTTTATTCTAATACTTATAAAATCCGTCTTCTTGATGTTCTTCTTGCTAGAATTTCATGCTTAAAACACCAAGGAAGGATAGAGAATTATTGGAGATGATTTGTAGAAGTGTGTGTGAAATGAGGTGGATTTCATCTCTATTTATAGGTTGGGTGAAGGGGAAACTGCGACACAATTTATAAAAAGTGCGGCGTACTTTAGCACTTTGTCGGTTTAAATCATTAATGCTTCGTTGAAGTGCGACGCACAAATATAAAAGTTCGTCGTACTTCAGGTATTTACTGCTTTCATTAACTCCATGCTGAAGGTGCGGCGTACTTGTCGAGAAGTGCGCCGTACTTGTTCTTATTTTTAGTCTTTATTCTTTATTATCTTTTAGCTAGACTTCCACAAGGCGTAAACACTTGTATTCTAAACACTTTTGAGCTTGGATTATTTTCAAGTGAACCTGCACATATTTCATGCTATTAAGTATCAAAAGTTCATGAGAAATGATAATAATATATAGAATAATGCCACCTATAATATGTATAATTAAGGCGTTATCAATATAATATCATTATACATGAGATGTTAAACGGACAAGTCGGTATGATATCTTTATACATGAGATGTTAATCGGGACGAGTCGATATGATATCTTTATACATGCGATGTTAAACGGACGAGTCGATATTATATTGTTATACATGAGATGTTAAAAAGATGAGTCGATATGACATCGTTATACCTGAGATGTTAAATGGAGGAGTCGATATGACATCGTTATACATGAGATGTTAAATGGAGGAGTTGATATGATATCGTTAAACATAAGATGTTAACCGGAGGAGTCGATATGATATCATTATACATGAGATGTTAAACGGAGGAGTTGATATGATATCATTATACATGAAATGTTAAACAGAGGAGTCGATATGATATCATCATACATGAGATGTCAAACGAATGAGTCAATATGATATTGTTATACATGATATCGTTATACATGAAATTTGGCACCAAAAGTTCTCGCTAGTTTATGGACACCAGAACTTGATTAAATCTTAGCCTCACAAATTTGGCACTAAAGTTCCTACCAAATGCTCTCTTTTTTACCATAAAAGTAGACCGTGTTAACTCTTATCCTCACAAACTCATTACACTCTTATCCTCACAACCACCAACACATGAGACACTCTTATCCTCACAACCACCAACATTACACTCTTATCCTCACAACCACAAACATATACACTGTTATTATGAATATGGTACCATATGAAGCTTTTGCGTGTCCTTTTGAACGAGCAAATGTAGATCTGCGAGAATCATATCAACCTCAAAACTGTCGTAGACTATACTATGCATGACATCTTTCAACCGTTACAGGTTCTTTATTTGTGTAATATATAATAATTTGGTTGTTAAAAATAATTTTCCCTACTCTTTAACAACCAACACGAAAAGAATATAGATGTAGATTTTTATGGAAGGATGTTAAATTCCATATTTATTTGGTTCTCATGGACCTTCAACGCCTCCAAGTTCTTCTCTAGGACCTTCAACACCTCTAAGTTATTATATGGGACCTTCTAGATCTACACTGAGTCTTGGAAATGCAAAGTGCCCGAACTGCAAGTTCTTGGCTGAAAATATAAAGGTACTTGCTGCAAAGATAAAGGTACTTGAGGCAACACTAGAAATGAAAATGCATTCCGAGAACCATACACTTGAGTCAACATCAATACTTCACGAGCTTCGTAATGAAATTGAAAAACTTGGTGTGGAGTAGTTTTAATGTTTAAACGTTAATCGATTAGGAATGCAATTCGTACGTTTTAGTTATTTGTTGTGGTAAAACACCCTTCGATTTAGTGAACATTCAAGTCAGTTGGAATTCGTATGTTTTAGTTATTTGATTGTAGTTAGCAAGATTCAATTTTGACCACTTTCAAGTTAACTTGATCACCGCTAATTTCGCTAAATATTTTACCCTTTAAAATATTTTGTATTTAATATTTATTAAAATTCTTTCTTAAAAATTAATTTACAGACTAAAGTATTTAAATGACTTCTTTTTTGGGTTTTTTTTAATTATAATAAATATTTAATAGTTTATTTTAATAATTTAAAGGTTGCAATCATATAGTCGCTAAGTATTTTACAAAAAAATAAAATAATTTTTTTAGTTTTTTTCTTTAATAATTAAAGATGCAAGAGTTAGATGACCTCGAGAAATTAGAAGCTTTGGACTTAGCCTAGAAAACACAAAATTCTTTCATGGCCTTATAAACTCAAGAAGAAAATCGCAATATGTTCAAGGTTTAATGTACGAAGGTACTTGGATTACAGATTCGTTGGATATAAAATTGGTTTTTCTTAA
>BQNB010189818.1:0-11838 GCA_026074375.1 Tanacetum coccineum | reverse complement strand
AATATCAACTGTATCTTGCTATGAAAGCTGATCCTCAATTGCAACAACAAGACATAGCAATATGGTTGGCTCTCCAGATGGAGTTTGAAAGAAATACGGTATCACAAACTGCATGTAGAAATCCTGCCGTTCGCCCAAGAGATCAGGACGATCCTCATGATGATGCTCCTCTTGAGGGGGAGAATAGTGCAAAGCGGCAGAAGACATCAGAGTATGAAGCTTATGTGTCTAGAGAGTCATCATCTGGATAAGTTTTTCAAAAGGAACAAGCTTCATCAACTTCAGGTAATCAAGAGCAAGATGATGATTTTTATTTTTGGACTGACTCTTATGCTTCAGATGATGATGAAATTCCAACGAAGCAAGTATCACAAGACATTATGGAAGAAGTCTCGCTAACCATTGATGAAGCTAAGCTGAGAAAGATGGTTGATGAGATGTTGAGACAGGGATGTACTTTAGGAGATGAGCATCATCATCACATTGATCAGATGAAGAATTTCTTGAAGAGTGACATTGTTTGGGAGAGTAGAAAAGAAATTCTTGTCTCTCCACATCCACGAAAGACCACACCATTAGTTCATAGCTGTCAACAAGATCCTGAAGCTCCAGCATTATCACTGATTAATCAAGACCTTTTGTATTTAAAGAAAGGAAATTTTGGACCCGAGAAGATAGTCTTGTCACTTCACAAGTTTCCTGCGGTTATTTTTAATGATGATGATATTGAAGAACGAACTTCCAGATGGGTGAATAAGTGTGTTTGAAAGTTTAATCCTTATGCTTGCTATGGTCTTTATCAGTATTCATTAGAAGTACAGTGATATGGGAAAGAGTACATGACTTCTAACTTGGAATTGAAAGCTATTAACAGAAGGTTAATCTCATTGCACCAACAATGACTTTCCCAGGAATTGAAGATCATGAAATGTTCTCTATCATCTATGAGCCTGTGCATGGAATTATTTACAAGAATAGCAAGAAAGAGAAACGAGTGATGAGACATTCAGAGATCCATAAGTTTTGTGATGCAACATTAAATAGAGTGTTAGAAGGTCTGAAGAGTTATAATAATGATATCAAGTATGGGTATGTACAAAAAGATCTCACTAAAGATGAAGCAGAGTACTTGAAGTTGTTTGAAGAAGAGATTGAAGAAAGATTGAAGCATTGTAGACAGATGAGAAGATGGGAGATGTTCGTGAATGGAAGACCACTTAGACCACGAAGAGAACGCCCTGAATAATCGACCCTTAGGGGGAGATTGTTAGGATCATTAAAAGTGTCGATTATGTGATTTTGTATTATTTAAGTCATTAGTGTTTCTTTTGATAATGTCAAAGTAGTTTGTAATAAGGTATATTATGCTAAAAGAATAAAATAGCATAATTACCAAAGTCTAGGGACTAGATGTGACAAGTTAGGAAAATAAGGAAGGGAAGCCTCCTTCCATCACCTATAAATACCCCTCTAATCTTCATTAGAGGGTGATGCACTTGTAACAAAATCTTCTATTTTTCCTTTTATATCATTTGAATTTCAAATACTTGTCGTTCTCTACTATTCTCTCTATGCATATATGTTCGATATGATTGATTCAAGATTAAATGTGACCTAACAAGTGGTATCAATCGCCAATAGAGAATTAGAGTGTTCGTTTTGTGAGGGTTTTTTTCACGTCCGAGAAGCGTACAATGATGTTCGGAGAATTCGGTTGAAGATTTTGAGCTTGCGAATCACAAAGGGATAAAAGACTAAAAGTCTTCAAATTTTATTGATAATTAAATATAAGCCCTATATTTATAGGATAACTAAACTTGGGGAAAAAGTTAACTAAATCATTCTAGAATAAATAAAATAAGAAAACTAGATAAAAGAAAAAAACCCACGACATGACAAGTAACCTCAGTATGTTTGGCAGTAGGATTACTTATGTTTAAGAGTAAAGTTACTTGTCAAGCCACGACACAAACAAGTAACCTCAGTATGTTTCTTATGCTTAGGAGTAGAGTTACTTGGAAGTAATGTTATACTCCTACTCTCTACAAGTAACATCATTATTTGTTCTTCTTCTTGCCACGCACTAAGTGCTGCATATAATCCTCTGCTAGCTCTTCAATCATGTCCTCATCAAAATCAATGAAACGACCATTAAATATGGCATGAATATATTATGAATTTGTGTAAACAGAGATAATATTTAACTCGTTGTCGTACCAGCAAAAAATCATTTTCAAAGTGGTATATATTATTCCATTTTATAACTTTAGCATTATATTAAAGGTTATACTTAAAGACCATAAATCAGTTTAAAAATTAGCCATGCTTATCTTTCCATATTTGTTTATTTTTAAGTCAAAAAGTAACAAAAAGGTGATTTATTTTGTTACATTTAATGATGCATCTTATGAAACATATTTAAAAAACTAACAAGTTTTAATCTTTTTGTCCTTTTCACATTGCTCTAATCAATCTTTCTATTTTAGTTCAAAAAGCATTCTGAGTAAGAAAATAAAGTTGATTCAATTTGCTTCACACCAAAAAACCATTTAATACTTGGTTGTCATTTTATCAAAATAGAATTTAGAAGATAAATGATATGTTTTTTTTAACGGCAACCGATAATTATATATAAAATGCAACTTACAAGACACTAGAAGCTAGAAAAATACAAATACAATACTAGAATTAAGCAAAAAACCTAGACTATCATCTTTCCAAAGCTTTAACTGCGATGGCTACAAAAAGAATGAAAAAACTCTTGCCTATACAGGACAAGAGAAAAATCTCCGCTCACGGAGGCCGAGCCACCAGTTTTCACTCCGGAGCGTTTTTGATGCAACCTCAAACAAGCCTCGGGGAACACGAGAGGATAAAAAATAAACGCTATCCTAAACCATTACTCGAGAGAAGCATAGGAGGTTTAAGACAGTTAATCCAATTGCATATCATGTGACCCCTATGATGAAGCCAAGAATACGAGAAAAGATGAATGTTGTAAAAAATGTCACTTTTCCTCATCGGGTGTGAATGAAAAGTAACACTGTTACGATTCCTCCAAAGCCACCAAAGAAAAGAAGAAAAAATAACTGATAAGCGCCGAGACTTCTCTTTGACCACCTGCCACGAAGTAAACCAACATTTCCAATGCTCATACGAAGTAAAAGGAGGAAAAAAATATCACACCATTTACGAACAAGCATCCAAATGTCCTTGGCAATATTACACTCAAAGAAAATATGATTTGAAGATTCCACATTACCATTTCAAGAGGGACAAGATATCGCCTGGATATCAATACCATAGAAAGAAAGATTCAACTTATGAGGAAAGCGATCCGATATTAGTCTCCAAATAAAAATATTGACCTTTCGAGGAATGTTTTTGTCCCAAACTGTCGATGGAGCCAAAGAAGGGAGAATCTTCGAATCGATAATGCATCGAGCGTCCTTTACAGAAAAAGTTTCATCAATGCCCAACGACCACACATAAGTTTCTTCAACTTTGTTAATTTCTGCAAAACTAATTTCAAAAAGCATGTCGAGTAAATCAGCAGAATTTCGAGCTCCAAGGTTAGGCCTCGACCAATTCCAACGCCATTGACCATGATCAATGCGGTCAATAATAATACAATCTTTCTCACTCTCCACTCGGTATAGCCTATTATATCTAATATAAAAAAGAGAATCTCCTACCCAAGTACCTTTCCAAAAACGGATACGCGTGCCACAACCTGCTCGAAAACGAAAGGAACTATTAGGAATAATGTTATTCGAGTGTAGAAGATTAGAGGAACCAACAATTCTAGCCCACGTACCATTATGGATACAACCATTGTTATCAAAGCCACCTTCCTAACCATGTAAAGCTTTGATAACTTTAACCGAGAGCGCGTTCTTGTCCGATAACAACCTCCAACGCCACTTTTGGAGAAGGGTGAGGTTAAAAGATTTAATACTACCGATGTTTAAACCGCCGTTATCATAATAAGAGATGACATATCCCATTTAATCCAAGCTAGTTTTCTAGCTTCGTGAGAACCTCCCCAAAAAAAATTGCTCGAGATCTTTTCAAGGAATTTAGAACAGAATACAGGGACCTTAAAGATCAAACTCATATTAGAACCAATGGGTAACCTAAGATAAGTAAAAGGAAAGGATCCTAAAGCGCATCTAGAATTACTGGCCATGGAGGATACATTGACATCCGAAACTCCAATGCAATAAATATTAGTTTTATGGATGTTAATTTTTAAACCAAAGCTAAGTAGAAGACCGGTAAAACACGAATGATATTGTCTAAATCGTTAGCATTCCATTTGGTAGTGATAATCATGCCGTCGGCATAAAATAGATGAGATATAGTTACTTTAGGATAACCAAATTTGACGCCTCATATTAGACCCGAGCTAACCGTGGTAGACATAGCGTTATGCAACCCCTCCATAACAAGAATAAAAAGAAAGGCGAGAGAGGATCTCCTTGCCCGATGCCGAGTTTGATAGAAAATTGCGAGGTAGGACTACCATTGAAGAGAACCAAAGCCCATGACGAGGATAAACAAGCTCTAATCCAAGAACTCGATTTAGATCCAAATCCAAGATTAAGAGGGACAAAGTCTAAATATTTCCAGCTCACCGAGTCAAAAGCTTTCTCAAAATCAACCTTGAAAATTAACAACGTTTTCTTCTTTCTTTTAAACCATCGACAATCTCACTAAGAATAAGAGGACCGTCAAGAATTTGAAGACCAGCTATGAAGGCCGATTGCTCATGACTAAGAATCTTATCAATCACCTTGGCTAGCTGATTAGCTAGAATTTTAGCTATGATTTTGTAATGAACGCCTATGAGAGAAATAGGACGAAAATATTTGATGAAAATAAGGTTGCTAACCTTTGGAATGAGAGTGAAGAAAGAAGAATTGTATCCATGGGGAAACGAAGCAGTATCAAGAAAAATATTAACATACTCTAAAATGTCAACTTTAATATAATCCTAATATTTCTTTACAAAATCGAAAGAGAACCAATTGGGGTCGGGAGCCTTGGAACTACCACAATCCCAAACTTCATTCTTAACTTCATCTAAAGAAACATGAGTCTCTAAGCTATCATGGTCAAGAGCACATAATCCAAAAGAGTTAGAAAACGGAGGGAAATCCATATTCGAATCATGGTCTTTGAACTTTTCTTTAAAAAAGTTGAGAAACTCTTCCTTAATTTGAGAAAGATCCGAAATCCAAACACCTTCTTTCATGATACTGTGAATCATTTGAGGTCTCCTTTTTTACTTTATCAGCCCGTGAAAAAATTTAGAGTTCTCTTTGTTATCCCAAACAACTATGATCCAAACACAACAATAAGCTAACCAATACCCATCATAGACACACGAAATAAGAAGAAGAAATGTAGAAAGGAAATAAGAGAATATTAGATTATGAAGGAGAGAGTTTGGTGAGTTACACACACATACAATGAAGCAAATGTAACCAACACCCCCTAACATGCTAGGAGGGTGGTATTTATAGTCTAAGGCCTTAACTTGGCTCGTGGGCTTTTCTATTGGGTCAGGCTTGGCTTGTGTTGGGCTTTTAGCCCGAAACATACACAATATTAGCTTAAAGTCCAAGCCCGTTTACCCCGACTGGCCTATTACAATACAAGAATAATTAATACAAAGACGCCCGACGACATTCTTGTTCGACATAGATAAAAATAAGGCTAACAATCTCCCCCAATGTTGATGTCTTCTTTGATCTCCCCAATGTTAACGTTCTTGATGGAGGTTATCTTGATTTGGCTTTATCTTCCCAATGTTGAAGATTTGATTTGACTTTTGAGCTTTGCCTTCGTCTTTTCTTGTTTGTAATGGCTTTGTTCATTCATGCTTAAGGCGACCGATAACATTCTTTCGGTGTCATTTATGTGATCTTGATATTAAGCCTTCATATTTTGACTTTGAGTTCTTGAGATCTTTCATCTTGCATCATCTCCTTGACTTGAATCATCTTGATTTGACTTTCTTGATCAACTTATGCTTTTGACCGATATGCTCATACAGATTTCATTCTTGTTTGACTTATATAAACATAAGGCTAACAATCTTTCCCAATAGACTATTCTTTATTTGACTTTAAAGATCTTTGATGATGAGAAAGTTTAGTATCAACAGTATTGATGCTGAATGATTGACTTTGAAAGCTTGAGTATGAGCATGTGTCAATGAATCTGACTTTGCTGGTACAAGGTTACAACACCGACGTTTAAATCTGCATTTAAAAGGTTAGTGATAAATAACAAATATGGACGAATACGGTTGCAATAACCACGGTTCCTCGTTAATCAGTATAAATACTGCCTGTGATCAGATATAATTCATATGAATCTTCTTGACAGGGTTTCGCAGTTGTACTAGCCGTTCTTGTTATCGGAGCGTCTCAAAGTAGACAACGCGATAAGAGTGAATCAGATAGTTACTATCTTTCGGATTGAGTCATCAATTCATTTACTGGACCAAATCGATATCTAGTTATCATAAGCTCGATTCATATAGAATCTTGCAAGTCACCTACCGCAGTGCTGTCAGATGATGACATTGGAAGGATTTCCATCGTCACTGTGAATACTAAAGAGTATCACTCTGATGTTCTGGTAAGATCTCAAGGATAATGCGTAAGACTCTTGTTACAACTTGTGAACTTTATGGGGTTCAACAAGTGTATTTTGACATTGTGTCCTAATGATATCTATAATTTGATCTCCTCTTGGCTCTAGACTCGATTTGTGCACTTTGGTTTTAGTACTCGGAGGCTGGAGCTGACTGCCACCTTTTCAATATCAACAGTCTTGGAGTGAGATGTCAATAGATAACGTGTGTATCTACGTGAAAAATGAGACAAGTTTCTTTTGAGAGAAACTCGAATGGTTGGGAAGGGTTGTGCATTGCATCACTGGGTCCATGACGACTTTCTTCAATACCAACAATCATCTTTGTGATTTTGATAGATTATGTATTGACCCAGTTTCTGCCTAAGTTGTGTAGAGTGCTTCTTTCTTTTCACCCTTTATCCATACATTTCTTTTACTTCTTCAACCCCTTTAATGCTTACCAAGACGTCATCACTTACACCTTGTTATGATTGTTCTAGTGTTAGCTCAACCTTAGTCGGCATTTTCCCTTATCTTCATTCATCTTCAATCGTACCTAAAGACTGCTATTTCTATCTATGGATTGTCCTTGGGTAGATCCCTCCGGTTATGGTTGGATCATAGGACTTATACCTAACCTTAACCACCTTATTACTTCATCGACGTTGTGAGTTAATTGGTTGTGGGTATAGAGATCGAACCATAAAACCATTTTCTGACATTGTTATTTTCAAATACTCCCCCTACACATGTGCATCGAGATTCGAAATAGTTTCGCACACGAAGAAAAGAGTTGCACTTAGAGGCTTAAAGATCATATTCTTCTATATCACATTTTAATAACATTTTCTCCCCTTATTTTAAATAATAAAACATTTAGTATTTGAAATATCAATTGATTAAAATTTTATGACATGAAAAATTTCATGGAGAGAAAAATTATGCGCGGACGTGAGTAATTGCCCGGTGAATTTTATATTTTCCTGAAAGCTTCGGCCTGCACCAAATAGGAAGGGGGTGAGAGGTGGGAGGTAACCATGTTAAAAACTTAAATTACAAGAAAAAAATGATATGACACCACAAGAAGTTTTAAGAGACGTGAGTGAAGTATGCCTTAGTGAACACATAGATTAATTATTTATTGACATTACGGTGGCGGGAGAGGGGGGGGGGTCTCAGGCATTTTTAATTTCATAAAGATATTTTTGGATACATAAAATTGACATTTTAAAAGATTACCGGGCTAACCATTAAGCTCCATCCTCAAAACTTTGATACACTTGTTTAATGGATTACATTGTGGTTGAGGGGTGGGGGGCAATAGAGGGGGGGGTGTTAGCGGGCCAATTGTGGACACTTATAAACATTAAATATTGTAACCAATTATTAAATATATTGAGGAAGGGGATGTTGAACGAAGGCAGAAAAGGGGGATAAAACAAATACCTCTTATTATGAAAAGATACCACACAAATTATATGTAAAAAATTTGACATTCAAAGTTGGATTTTGAAAAAATGTGTTCAAACGATTTTTTAAAACCCATGATAGAATACTTCCTCTTTTAATTCTAGAGAAGAAGGGGGGGGTGCGCACGTGAAGTGCTCTATGGACCTTCTAGTTCTCTGATTAATGAGCGGGTCCGAGATAGATGCACTGAAATTGTACATAAGTCATTACAGAAAAATTAGAAATGACATGTTTTAAAAACTTTTGAACTCTTGCTCGAACTTCATTTACACATCTGTGTCAATGTTAATCGACATTTCTAGGTACGTAAATGTTATCGATTCCAAGAGACATGTCGAAAAGATACTTTTTGGTATTTTTGAAATTTTTTGATTTTATATTTTATTTTTTTATATTATATATTTTTGTATTTTCTTTTTATAGGTTTTATATTTTTTGTATTTTGTTTTTCAAAAATATTTACAAATCAAAATAAAGAGAAAAAAATCAAAAATATTTACAAGTCGATGTTTGATAGATCAAGCAGATTCGTTTGCCCGAACCTCCAGTTCTTCTAGAGTCAAACATCTCATACTGAGTCGTCTGACGAGATACTTAAACCTATCTTCGGGTAAGGCTTTAGTAAACATGTCAGCTAACTGGTATTCAATTTCGACAAAGAATAATTCAACAATACCCTTTTCAACATGTTCCTTTATGAAGTAATATCTGACATCGATGTGCTTGGTACGGGAATGCTAGACTGGATTGCACGAGATGTCTATGGCTGCCTTTGAGTCACAATACATAGGTATTTTATCAAAGTGAAAGCCATAATCTCAACCATAGAACTCGAGCACAACATGTAGATAGAGACACATACTCGACTTCTGCTGAAGACATTGAAGTGCAGTCCTACTTCTTGGATGACCTGCTGACTAACTTATCACCTCCTAGAAATTGTATGCCACCAGATGTACTTTTTCATGAGTCGAGACATCCCGTGTCGTCCGAATCTGAAAAATCTATTAGTTGGAAACTGGTGTCCTTCGGATACCAGAGTTCCATGTTAATGGTATTCTTAAGGTACCGAAAGATCTGTTTAACCTTCCTGAGGTGCTTTTCATTTGGTCTCGCTTGATAACGAGAACAATAACATGCTGTATGTACAATATCCAGTCTACTTGTTGTTAAGTACATGAGTGCCCCGACCATGCTACGATATTTCGTTTGGTCAAAAGGAGTTCCACTCAAGTCAGCATCTAGGGGTTTAGTAGCCATTGGAGTACCAATGCTATCACATGAGGTCATACCATGCTTTTTAAGTATCTCTTGAGCATACTTAGTGTGATAACTGGTAATATTTCCTAGGTTAAGTATTATAAAATATTATGATTTTATATCAGAGTCTTTTTGATTTTGTCATTTTCTTGGTGAAAGAGCTGAAAAGTTGACTTCGGTTGACCTATTTTGTGTAAAACGGTTTCAGTTTAACCGGGTATAAAGAGAGAATCTTGAGTTCATAAATGAATCTCTTTTGATTTTTTTTTATGTTTTGGAGTGGTTTTGAGATTTTCAGTGCTTTCTGAGAAGTTTTCCCGTGTTTAGCGAAAATCATCATGCAGCGCGTACCGACACGATAGTTGAATTAAGAATGGGTCTAAGTAGCTTTGGAAGAGCATTTAATGAATTTATTGTTTAAGTAAATTCATAATTTAAATTAACGTGGTCTAAATACGTGAATCGTGGAGGTGTGAGTTAAAGATATCAGAAAACGAGTGCTTTTGTGAAAGGTATCGCTCAAACTTTTGAAGGTTTGGAATTTTTTTAAATTAATGAGAAAGGTATCGATCAAATTTGGTCAAAAAAACTCGTATTTTTTGGTCCCGACACGTCAAATAATGATCAAAATGAATTTTTAGGAAGTTTAATTGGGAAATGTTTCGTGTAAATGACCTAGGTTATTACAAAACCGTTTTTAAACGTAATAAAAATACTAACTAACCCCGGGTAACATTTTAAGTTAGCAAGATTTGAGTTTTATGAGAATCCGAGACAAAAATGAGACACCCCGGGACACCTTGGATGCTAGGCCAGTTATGGACAAACAAAGGGAACACCAAGGCATTTTTTAGCACTTTGGTCCTTGCATGGTACATAGGTCTTTTGTCATCTCCTTTAACATGCATTTTACACCATTTCAAATCAAACAAAAAAAATCAATATCATCTCTCTTTCTTTCTCTCTATTTCGGACGCAACAACAAGGACCAAGAAAACAATTTTTTTTGAAGATTTATCAAGAACACGGGGTTAGTATTTGATATTTGGTAGTCTTGTGTCATAGAAAACTACGTTTGGGTAGTCGGTTTCGTATTCGTCTCGCTTTTCATTGTAAGTTGTCTAAATTTTATTTAAGTTGTACTTTTGTGTTTATCGTGGTGTTCTAATGATGGTTGTACAAGTTGATCGTCGTGAAAATCAAAATTTTAAAACGAAACGAATGATAAAAGGGGGTGTTTGCTTGCGTCGGGTACAAAAAGAAAGAAATAAAGAATGGTCATTTTTAGATTATGGTTGTGGTGGTAAATTTTATTTTGAGTCAAGGGCTTATTTGAGGCTTATTTTGAGAGGTCGCTTAAAAATAAGCTAGAAATGGCTTATTTGGTTTCGGGTTGTTTTGGTTTAGGCTCGGCCCAATCGATTTGCGTTTTGGGCTTTTCTTAGCTCTCGGCCCATTTGTGGTTTCAGTTAAGGCTTATTCGGTTTATGGCTTATTGGATTCGAGCTTATGGCTTGTTGTGGTTTCGGCATATATTTCGGCTTATTAGCTTATTTGGTTCCTAGCTTATTTTGTTTTTGGCTTATTCGGTTTTGGACTAGTGTTATTATGCTCGGCCCATTTGGCTTATAGCTTATTTGTTTCGGCTTATATTTGGCTTATAGCTTATTTGTTTTGGCTTATATTTTGAGCTAATAGCTCATTGCGGATTCGGCTTATGTTTTGGGCTTATAGGTTTGATGGTTTCAGCTTATATTTCGAGCTCATGGTTTATTTGGGCTTCGGCTAATATTTTGGGCTTCTGGTTTTATTGGGCTTCGGCCTATTTGAGTATAAATGTATTGATTTGAAAACTATCAGGCTAAATATAACTTTTTGATGGGCCATGAGGCCCAATGACTAATAAAAAGACTAATGGACTCAAATAAAAATTTAAAATGACTATGTTGGACTTAACAAGTGTTAGTGGGCTAACATTGGGCTTTCGGGCCCAATAAAGGAAAATTTAGTAATTTGAAATACCAAGGTAGATAGATGGAATTATGATGGTAGGAAAATGGTTAATATTGTAATACCAATGCTTTGAAAAATGGTTAATATTGAAATACAAATGCTTTGAAAATGTGGACTCTTGGTATTTTGTCAGGATTTTAGAAAATATTGTGCAATAATTATTTTATGTCGATTCGGCTAAAAGACAAAAGACGACTTTTGTAAACTTTTATTGTTGAGAGTAAACGATGGAGCGCGACACAATAAGGCGATAAGATTTTTATACTTACCCCGTTTAGCCCGATAAAAAAGACAAAAATAATAATAAAATATTATTTTATTTTACTTAAAGTATTATAATAAAATATATTATATAATATAATATATATATATGTATATGTATATGTATATATGTATATGTATATGTATATATGTATATGTATATGTATATATATATATGTATATATA
>BQNB010189816.1:0-11838 GCA_026074375.1 Tanacetum coccineum | reverse complement strand
CGAATTTGTCAAATCTTGTGATGCATGTCAAAGGCAAGGTAAAATCTCTCAACATGATGAGATGCCTCAAAATGCTATCCAAGTTTGTGAAATTTTCGATATATGGGGTATCGATTTTATGGGACCTTTTCCATCATCTAGGGGTAACAAATATATTCTAGTAGCCGTCGATTACCTTTCCAAATGGGTTGAAGCCAAGGCGCTCCCCACCAACGATGCTCGAGTAGTTGTCATATTTTTAAAATCCCTTTTCTCCCGATTCGGTGCTCTGAGAGCGATCATAAGCGATCGTGGAACCCATTTTTGTAATGACAAATTTGATAAAGTTATGTCTAAATATGGTGTCACCCATCGTCTTTCGACTCCTTACCACCCTCAAACGAGTGGTCAAGTTGAAGTCACGAATCGAGGTCTCAAAAGAATTTTGGAGAGGACGGTAGGAGAAAACCGTGCCTCATGGTCCGACAAACTAGATGATGCATTATGGGCTTTTAGAACCGCTTACAAGACTCCTATTGGATGTACTCCGTATAAGTTAGTCTATGGAAAAGCGTGTCACTTACCAGTTGAGCTAGAACACAAAGCGTATTGGGCTCTTAAGCATGCCAACTTCGATTTAAAGACCGCGGGCTTCAACTCAATGAACTTAGCGAGCTTCGTGATCAAGCTTATGAGAATTCGTTAATCTACAAGGAGAAGACAAAGAAGCTACACGATTCCAAGATAAAGAACCGAATCTTCAATGTTGGTGATCAAGTCCTTCTGTTCAACTCCCGGTTAAAGATTTTCTCCGGAAAGCTCAAGTCCCGATGGTCCGGACCTTTTACAATCACCGAAGTTTATCCTTATGGCACTGCCAAGTTGTCTCATGCTGATGGTTCTAATTTCAAAGTCAACTGCCACCGTCTTAAGCACTACTATGGAGGGGATACACCACCATTGGTTATCCCGGACCTCCAGACTTTCCCTAAGGACAACTAAATTCAGGGATCGAGTTGAGCTTGCAACTCGGTGAACAAAAACAAGCCGCTTCATGGAAGTTCACCCCATGCTCATCCTTTCTATTTCCTTTCTATTTTCTATTATCAAATGTGTTGTGTTGAGAGAGGCTTGTTCTCTTTCCGATTTCTCGATGTTTGTTGCTGAGTTCTTTTTGTTGTGCTCTTTCAGTATTTCTCCCACAAATTCTTTGAAGACCTCTCGTGTCCTGTGTTGTATTTTCCCGTTCTACTCGATTTTCTCATCTTTGAGTAAATTCAGTTTGGGGGGGGAAAAAGGACCCATATCCCCTTTCAGCTTATCGATTAACGTTTATGTTTGCATACCTCATAAACGGCTTAGATTTTCGTAGAGACCCGACTTTAAACATTGAGGACAATGTTTCGTTTTAGTTTGGGGAAGGGAATCTATCGATTTGATATTGCTTGCTTATTGTTTTGTTCTCACGTACCCATTTTTCCCACAAAAATAGCAAAAAATTTAAATTTTTTAGTTATCATATATATATAAAGTTTAAAAAAAATGTTATGACAAAAATGTAGGTTTTCCGTTGGTAAGAATAAGAAGTAAAAAATTTATATTGACCCGATCCGTACGTGTATAGTTCGTAGCTTTCTTCCATAAAATTACTGATGATGTTTGTGCTATTCTCATGGAGAACTTTAAACTGCTAGACTTGATATCGTTAGTAAATGAATGACTTGTGCTAATCACAAGAAGATTTTAAATAAGCCTGAGTTGATTTTTATATATGCTAAGTATTTGCAAATTTCTTTGTGAAAGATAATATATGAATAGTGTGTTACGAATTAGGATGCTAAACAAAGTTTATTTGGAAACTTAAAGGCTTATAGAATAACTTGTGATATTTTTCTCCCCGAAGCTCTTAAATGATTAATTAATACGGTTCTCTTTAATTTTAGCAAATTAAGAGTTTTTATCTTAAAAGTCTATCAACATATTCAGAGAAATAAGGTTTATCAATGATGATCAATATCGTTGGTAAATAGATTTTTAGTTCGAGGTTTATACTTTGGTTTTCTAAATACGAAATTTTTACTATTTGCAAAAAAAAAAAAACTAATAAATGTAGTTGGGAATACAAAAGGATGTCAAGTTAAATCCTTAATTGTTAATAATTAATATACAAACGCCATCGCAATAAAGTCATGGGCATTTTTCGGTTTCGCTCCCGATGAAACATCGAAAGAAAGGATGGAGTATTATATTTAGGGTTGATTATCATAATAAGTACGCGAGCTCTAGTCGGAGGTCGAGGCCGATGTGTCATGAAAGAAACATGATACCAATTCCTAGCCTAGCCTCAATAAGTAAATAGAAATAAAAAGTGTAAAGTTAGAAAATTAAATAAAAAAGTTTCATTTTTCCTAAAACCAAGGATACTTTTGAATTTAAGGTTTAGCAAAAGTCCTACAAGTGCTTTTTCCTCGGAAGATACATGCGTTTCGTTAGTATTCTCCGGATGGGGTGCCAAAAGCCTTAGTCACTTACCCAATGACGTGGGAACGCTAGAGAAAGAAAGTCATTCATGGACAGTTAAACCCGACGATGTCTTAGTTTAAGTAGGTTTTTGTTTGCTTTAAGTTGAGATTCTTCTAAGTGATTAACATAATAGCCCAAAAAGCCCATGTGAAACAGCTTGGATCATTTCCACTATCTAATATGTGGACTTTAATGGTTTTAATTTAATTGAACATACACCACCTAAATTTAATGATTGATGTCGGAAGAAGGAATTCCACAAGATTGAAAATTATAAGAAGTCTAGCATCATAGATCGTAATTAGCAGTGATCTTAATTTTAAGCTTATCATGGGAAAAGTGAAAAATCGGGATGATGAAGTTATCTTTTAGACACTAAATTGTGTTTTTTTATTCTCTAGTGATCCTTCAAAGTTCCCAATGAAGTAATGAAAACAATACTTATGTCCAAAAACTTTGTATTAGGATAATTAATTAACAAGAAAATCATAAATACAAAAATAACAAAAAAGAGAAAATCTTTGAAAATGGGGAATCGGTGTTTTTAAAACTGTATCTCTTAACTTATCTCAACAAAAATCTTGCTAACTTTTCAAGGGTTAGTTTGGGGAAATTTCAAGGTATATGGTAATAATGCCATGTTGATATATGCGTGAGGACACGCAAACGATTTAGATTGGGGAATTTGATAAGTGTAGAATACACATATCCATTTATACCTAAAATAACCCAATTAAGCCCAAAACAGACCAAAAATGGCAAAAATATGCTTGTATTTATGTTTTGTATGTGCAGGTACGGATAAATCAAAAATCACAAGAAAACAGTCAAAATCAAGCAAGCACGGACACGAGAATCAGAAGAGTTCAAAAAAAAGAAGCCAAAGATTCAAAGCCGAAGCCAGAAAAGCCCAAAACCCTAGCCCATGTCCTTTTATAACAACCACAAGGACCAATCTTGCAAATCCCGAAAGTCATTTATAACTAAAAAGGGAAGAGAGACCACAAGGGCTAGAAGTGCAAATTCACCAAAGTCCAACAGTTTTAACTGTCGAAAATTGGGCGCCAAAAGTTACTATTCACCCGTCGTCCCAAAGTTACCTTTTACTCAAATCAAAGGGGTTTCTCAAATTAAAGGGTGCTTAGGTCAATTCAAGTGATCGTTTACAAGATGGCAGGGAGAGATTAGTCAAATCAATGCTCTAAGTATCCCTCTATCAAGCTTATGCCACGTAGCAATGGAGAAAGCACAATGGAATGTGGGTTTTTGTGCTAAAACACTCACAAAAGAAGCACAAACGTCACATCAATGGAATAACATGCTGGCAATCCTCAGGAGTCCACAAATCAATCCAACAGCCACAATAGAAGCTCAAATGATTGAAGAAATGATTGGTTGAGATTGAAAGATTGGAGAGCAGGGCAAGAGATCCTAGAAGCTTCTTTCAGCACCTATAAAAAGGCCTCACTTCTCACACACAAAAAGTAGGATATCTAGGTTTTTAGTAATTTTTAGTCTAGCTTAAATTTCGTATTTTTCTTAAATGTAATTTTCCTTAAAATGTTTTGTAATCTCCTTTTCAAGTAATGTAATCAGTAACTTTCATTAATGAAATTTAGTTTTTCTTAATCTCTCAAAGTCTCTTTTTATAAGCTGTCTTAATAAACCAAATTGTCTAAATAAGCTAATAAGCTCATTTAAAGCTCTTTCAGTCTATAAGCTGAAATAGAGCTTATTGAATTCAGTATTAATCTTACCTAAACCTTAAAACAGTATAACTTACATTTATCATGGATCTATTTGGATATGAGCTTTTTGGAAGGGGATCTTAACTTGGAAGAGATCCCAAGGACTTTACCCTAGCTTATCTAATAAGCTAGGGAGCTTGTAGCTGCCTTTATTGGACCTTTTGTTTAGCTAAAGGTTTAAGTAAGTTTCTCTCTTCATTACTCTCTAATTTCAGTTTCAAAGTGCTTAGTTATAGCTTAAATGTTTATTACTGCTTATTTGCTTATTCTCCTTGCTTATTAGTGCTTATTTTAGTTTAATTTAGCTTAATAATCACAGTTGATTATCTGTTTTTGATTAAATTAGTTTAGATCTTAGTCTTTCATATATTTGTCTTAAAAACCTCTAAAAACCAAAAAAAATAGTAAAATAGTATAGATCTTAGATTAATGCTTATTTAGTTGTTAAGTTTTGTTAATTAAGTTTGTTTTAAGCTAGTTTTTATCTGGTATTCAGTACTTGTTCATTAGATTTCTCTTAAAAAGCTTTTCTCAAACCTGTCATAGTCTAAAGGGGTGTTTGGTTTAGTGCACCTTGACCTCAATAAGTCAATTTAATTTGTGCAAACACTTTGAGTCAGTTCAGTTTTTCTAAAAAATTAAGTTTCCCGGCAATGGAACCATTGCTAAATTGAAATAGTTATGGCTTGTTATGTTAAGATCAACAGCACCAGGGTACATTTTCTTAGAATTTAACTTGTGAAAATTTTGATCTAAGCCCTCCAAGGCTTAAATCTTGTTTGCATCTTGTTAATACACTCTATTTGAGTGTGTTTTAGTGTAGGATTTCCCTTAGAAAACCTGCACTTTCGTTTTGCACTTATGCAAAAGTGCACCAGTACTAATAAGAAGTTAGTACTGCTACCAGTACTAACAAAAAGTTAGTATTGCTAGCTTAGATTTTAGCTAGGAACTTATAATTTTTAGGTTCTTAAATTCAAGTAGGATTAAGTTTAGATATAGCTTATTATAAATTTAGTTTTAGTTTTCATTTTCTAGCTTATTCTCTAGCTTAATTCTGTTCTTAAAAGTCCAATTACATCAGCAGTACCTTCAAGTGAAAGTACTGCTGAACTTTTACACTAGCAGTAGTAACCTCAGTTACTACTGCTGTGTTCTTAGCTTAATTTAGATTGGTAATTTTAGGATTTAGCTTGCAAATTCGTAGACTTAGTTATTAATATAACTTAATATAGATTGAGTCTTAGTTTTCATTTTCTAGCTTAATCTCTTAGTTTAATTTGCTTTTAAAAAGTCTTCAAAAATCTCAAAAAGTCCAAAAACAGTAGGAACTTTAGTAGAGGTTTTATTGTGATAACTTAGCTTATGAGTCTAGATTTTTCAGCTTATATAGATAGATTATAAGTAGTTTAAATTGTCCTTAGTATTAGAAGCCCATTTATGCTTTTTTTTAAGGATTTTAGCTTATTTATGATTTCGAGTTAACTTTGCTTATTTTTTCAGAGTTTGCTTAGATTCATGATCAATTCAGTAGCTAAAAGATATTTTTAAGCATTTTTTCTTTCATTATAGAATAAGCAATCTAAGTTCATTGGGAAAACTATCTTTCCTTTTACATTTTGAGCTAATTTTGAGTTTTTTATAGCTTATTTTCTAAAACCAATAGTTAAGTCCCACTTTCTGAGGTCAGCTGATTAATAAGCTCTTATTGAGCTTATTAGTGGCTTTTAGATATAAGTATTTTTATTAAAGTTTCTCTCTTTAAGCTGTTCTACAACTTTTATCTTTTGAGTTTTTCTTAAAAAAGCAATTTTAAATCCTAAGTACTTTTTGGACTTAGTTTGTTATCGGGGTAGACCCTCAGGGACCATTCTTGCAATTTTTCTATTTTAGTTGTTTCTTAGTTAAATGATTGCAGTTTATTAATACCTAAAATATATCACAAAATAATATAATCCTAAGAGTAATTAAGAAGATTACCAAGTTACCCTTGATAAAATTCACTCTCAAAAATATATATAATATAATATATAATACGTATGTTTAAACCGGGCAAGTATGATCACCCGGGTCAATAACCCAATTACTATTGAGAATGAAACCACGTTTTAGGATTCGGTATTCTATTTGAATGAAGCAAGGATATTTTGGATAAGCTATTACTACGAAATTAAGAAGCAACAAATAATGACAATTAAGCAAGTAAACAAATCTTAAATCCCAAAGAATGTAACAAAATTTACTCAGCTAAAAGAAAAGTATTCTGAAACTTATTATAAATAAAAAGCCCCTAATTTTATCTTTTAATAAAAGTTTAATTGAACAAATTAAAACGTAACCCTAATTATAATTAAAACTTAATAAACTGAATTTAAAACTTACTTAATGGACTAATTGAATCAAAAAGGAAACGGACTAATGGGGAAAACACTTTCTGACAGGGGGGAACTAACTGGCAAACACTAAAATCGAAAAGTTACACTTTCTACCCTTAGAATCTACCCCGACAACAAAACTAATTCACCGAAATAAGTTGAAATTTACTGAAAAAATGCATAAAATGAAAAACACAAAGAAGCAAAGTTTGTAAGGAAGACAGGGGGAACAACTTTAACAAAAGCACTATAATCTGAAACTCAAAGATAAGCTCCAAAAAAGAGCTTATTGATAAGCTGTTACCAGAAAGCGGAGTGGCTAACCGCTTGTTTTAGAAAAATAAGCTATAAAAAACTCAAAACTAGTTCAAAATGAAAAAGGAAAAAGTTCTCAAGAGCTAGATATGCTTAATCTATAAATGAAAAGAAATTAAAGCTTAAGCTACTTTTATACTACTGAAATCGATCATAAAATAAGCAAACTCAGGAAATAAGCAAAGTAACACAAATTCCAAGCAAGATAAAAACTTTATTAAGCTAAATTAGACTCTAAAACTTTGAAGACTTATTAAACTACCAATAAGCTATCTAATTAAGCTGGAAAATCTATACCCATAAGCTAAATTAACAAATTTAAATCCTAAAGTTTCTAAGTACTGTTTTTGGCTTTTTAACTTTTTGACAGCAAAAATAAGCTAAGATAATAAGCTAGAAAATGAAATTAAAGACTTAAACTATATTAAGCTATATTAAAACTTAAATCCTACTGAATTTAATAAGCTAAATCCTAAAATTACTTATCTAAATGAGGCTGAGAACACAGCAGTACTAACTTTGGAAGTTAGTACTGGTAGTGTAAAAGTTCAGCAGTACTTTTAAGAGAAAGTACTGCTAGTGCAATTTTGACTTTTGGAAACTAAATAAGCAATGAAATAAGCTAGGAAATGACAACTAAAACTAAATTCTTAATAAGCTAAAGCTAAACTTAATCCTACTGAAATTAAAGCTAACAGTATTAACTTGTGAAAGCAGTATTAACTTGGAAGTTAGTACTGGTAGTGTAAAAGCTAAGCAGTACTAACTGAAGTTAGTACTGCATAGGTAAAATCAAGGTGCACTAAACCAAACCCTACTATAACCATCATGACAGATTTGAGAAAATCCCTTTTTTAATAGAAATATAAATGAACAAAACAAAATACCAATAAAACTAGCTCAAAACAAACTTAACAATCAGATTAAACCACTGAATAGCTTTAATCTAAGATTAAACTATTTAAACTAATATTTGTGGATTTTAGGAGTTTTTTATGACAGAAATTGATAACATAAAGATCTATAAACTATTTAAGCAAAAAACATATAAGAACCCAAACAACTAATAAGTACTAGAAGAGACATTTAAACACTAATAAGCAAAAAGGAATAAGCAAATAAGCAAGTTTAAGCATATAAACTAAAACTAAGCAATTTAAAACTGAAATTTGAGATGAATGAAAAGAGAAACTTACTTAAACCTTTAGCTAAACAAAAGGCACCAATTAAGGCAGCTACAAGCTCTCTAGCTTATGAATAAGCTAGAGTATAAGTCCTTGGGATCTCTTCCAAGGTAAGATCCCCTTCCAAAAGCTTAGATACAATAGTATCATAATAGGTTTAACTGATTTAAGGTTTAGATAAGGTTAATACTGAATTCAAACAGCTCTATTTCAGGCTTAATACTGAAAGAGCTTATATAGCTTATTAGCTTTATGAACAATAGGCTTACAGTAAAGCTTAGACATTTAAATAGAGCTTAGAAATGAATTAAAACACTAGAAACTGAATTTCATTAATTAAAGAAGCTGATTACAATACTTGAAAAAGAAAATTACGAATTTAAGCTAAAAATTAATAAAAACTAAAATTGACTACTAAAAACTAGATTAAAAAGAAAAATTCAAGACTCCTTGTGTGTGTGAGAATGAGGTCTTTTTATAGTGCCCAGCTGAAGCTTCTAGGACCTCTAGCCCTGCTTTTCAATCTTTCAATCTCTGCCATTCATTTCTTCAATCATTTGATCTATATTGTGGGACGTTGGATCATTTTGTGGACACCTGAGGATTGCCAGCGTGGCATTCTTTGATGTGACGTTTGTGTTAGTTTTGTGAGTAAGTTTAGCACAAAACCCATCACAATTTGTGCTTCTTTACTTGATTTCGTGGCCTTTGAGCTTGGGCTAGGATAAGTATCCTCTTGATTAGACTAATTTGACCCTTCATTTGTGCTTGTGCTTCCTTGAATTGACCAACGCACCCTCTAATTTTGATTTGCCCTTTGTTTTACCATGGGAGTGAAATTGGGGAAGACGGGTGAATAGTAAAAGGGTTCCCGCTCCTTTCTTGACAGTTAAAACTGTTGATTCTTTGGGAAGATTGCACTTTTGGTCCTTGTCTTTCTTTTCATTCTTTCAAGTTATAAATAACTTTTGGAAATTGCAAGAATGGCCCTTGAAGATGAAGATTGGCTAAGGCTTTTGGATCTTTGGCTTCTTTTTGAACTCTTCTGATTCTCGTGTCCGGGCTTGCTTGCTTTTGACTATTTTCTTGTGATTTTTGACTTATCCATACCTGCATACACAAAACACAAATACAAGCATATTTTTGCCATTTTTGGTCTGTTTTGGGTTTATTTGGGTTATTTTAGGTATAAATAGATATGTGTATTTTACACCTATCAAAATTCCCCAAACTAAACGATTGCGTGTCCTCACGCAATATCACATGCCTTATAACCAAATACCTCGAAAATTTCCCAAAACAATCCTTTGAAAAGTAGCAAAGAGTTTTGTTTGAGAGAGATAAGAGATCACAAGTTATAAAACACCCGACTTCCCATTTTCAAAGATTTCTTTCTTTTTATGATTTTTCTAACTACAACTTATTTGTGTTGACATAATGTAATGTTTTCATTACCTCATTGGTAACTTTTAGGATCATAGAATAAAAAGCACAATTAAGTGTCTAAAAGATAACTTCATCATCCCCGATTTTTCACTTTTCCCATGCTAAGCTTAAAAACAAGATCATTGTTAAATACAAGTCATGACACTAACACTACTCATAAATACTAATTGTGTACTTACTTTTCCTCCCGCAAATCCTACTTTTGTATCTCAGGATTTTACTTAAGTCATATACCCGAAGGCTCTTTAAGACTTTTGTTTCGATACTTATTAATTCAGAAATAAAGTGTAATGGTAAGAACGCAATAATTAGCTCCTAGCCCTTTTCAAAAGATCAAATGCAATCAGGATTAAAGTCCACATCGAGGCGACCAAAATTTGGCTTTTATTAGGCTACTTAAGCAAGGCACCATTCATGTCATTACACGAAGTGCTCCTTTAGAGACATGAAGGACCAATCTCATTTGCACCATATACCCTTAGGCTCTTAAGCACAAAACAAGACAATAATTAAGCAACTTATTACACCTCAGTCCCTTAGTAGCCCCTTATACAACATCGCCACGCCTCCGACAAGAATGTAGTCAAACATATTTCGACTTTGATTATATATGTAAAACCGGTGCCTTTATCTCGAAGCCAACATCGATAGCGAGTCACAAGAGGTTAATCTACTTTATTATGACACGACTCTACCAGTATATGAAAACTCCACATCGGCCCGGTCCTCCGACACGATGAAGAATCCTGGCACGAGATACTTATTAATTATTATTTTGTATTTTTATGAAATTAAGTATTCCTGATGTGTACTCATCCTAATCACAAAGGAACTAAAGAAAACTTCTATTAACTAATTATTAACCAAAAAACCATACAACTCTATTTATTAAACATTCATATAAAAGTGAAACAAGCTAATGGGAGAAAAAGCCACAATTAATATATATGAGCTTGAAAGAAAACCAACTATTCTACGTTTAGCATCATGACTTATAAATAACACTATCATTTCTTGTTCTTCACAAAAGAATTTTTGCAAATGCTTAGCCTATATAAAATCCAACTCGGCATATTTAAAATCTACTTGAGATTAGCACAAGCTTTCATTTACTAATGATTCAAGTCTTGCATGTTTAAAGTCTACATGAGACTAGCACAAACTATCATCATTAATTGTTAAGGGAGAAAGCTAGAACTCAACACGTACGATCGGGTCAAAAATTACTTTTTATTCTTACCAGCGGAAAACCTACATTTTTGTCTTAACACTTTTTTTTTTTTTTTAGAAATTAAATGACAACTAAGAACTTAAAAATTTAAAATTTTTGCTATTTTTGTGGGAAAACGGGTACGTGAGAACAAAACAATAAGCAAGCAACATCAAATCGATAGATTCCCTTCCCCAAACTAAAACGAAACATTGTCCTCAATGTTTAAAGTCGGGTCTCTACGAAAATCTAAGCCGTTTATGAAGTATGCAAAGATAAACGTTAATCGATAATGATGAAAGGATATGGATCTCCCCAAACTAATTTCACACAAAGGATGAGAAGCTCGAGTTGAACGGGACAAATCAACCGGACACGAGAGTCTTCAGAAATTGTTGGGAGAATCCTGCAAAAAAAAATCATAACAAACATCGAGAAATCGGGGAGAGTACAAGCCTCTCTCAACACAACACATTTGATACTAGAACATAGAAAGGATAAGCATGGGGTGAACTCCCACGAAGCGGCTTGTTTTTGGTCACCGAGTCGCAAGCTCGACTCGATCCCTGAATTTAGTTGTCCTTAGGGAAAGTCTGGAGGTCTGGAATAACCAATGGTGGTGTATCCCCTCCATAGTAGTGCTTAAGACGGTGGCAATTAACTTTGAAATTAGAACCATCGGCATGAGACAACTTGGCAGTGCCATAAGGATAAACTTCGGTAATAGTGAAAGGTCCAGACCATCGGGACTTGAGCTTTCCGGATAAAATCTTTAATCGGGAGTTGAAAAGCAAGACTTGATCACCAACATTGAAGATTCGATTCCTTATCTTGGAATCGTGTAGCTTCTTTGTCTTCTCCTTGTAGATTATCGAATTCTCGTAAGCTTGATCATGAAGCTCGCTAAGTTCATTGAGTTGAAGCTTTCGATGATCGCCCGCGGTCTTTAGCTCAAAGTTGGCATGGTTAAGAGCCCAATATGCTTTGTGTTCTAGTTCAACTGGTAAGTGACATGATTTTCCATAGACTAGCTTATACGGAGTGCATCTAATAGGAGT
>BQNB010189813.1:0-11838 GCA_026074375.1 Tanacetum coccineum | reverse complement strand
AAACTTTGGGTTTTTGTCTTTAGTGAGTTGACTTTGACTTTGGTTGACTTTTTGACTTTGGCTTGATTTCCCGGCTTCTTTTGTGCTCTTTCGTTTCTCGTGTCCGTGTTTGCCCGTTTTTTGATGGTTTTCTCGTAATTTTTGTTTTATCCATACCTGCACACACAAAACACAAAAACAAGCATATCTTTGCCATTTTTATTATGTTTTTGGTCTTTATTGGGTTTATTTTGATATAAAATAGATATGTGTTTTCACACATATCACCTTGCCTACGGATGAACAGAGTAGGATCCATTGGGCCTTTGGAGAAGTCTTGGGATATTAGGAATGAAGACAACATGTCATACCATACGCGTGGAGCTTGTTTCAACCCATAAAGAGCTTTCTTTAGCTTGTACACGTGATTGGGGTTATCTGGATCCATAAACCCGTTCGGCTGGCTAACATAAACCTCTTCCCGCAGATTACCATTCAAAAACGCAGTCTTCACATCCATTTGGTAGACGACCATGTTCATGTAAGCGGAAAACGCGAGAAAAATCCTTATAGCCTCTAATCTTGCAACCGGAGCAAAAGACTCTTCAAAATCAATTCCCTCTTCTTGACGATAACCACGAGCCACTAATCGAGCTTTGTTCTTTAGAATACCTCCCAGTTCGTCTAGCTTCACTTTGTAGATCCACTTCAAAGTAATAACCATAACTTTATCTGGTCGGGGTACGAGCTCCCATACTCCAAGGCATTCGAACTCATTGAGTTCTTCTTGCATTGCTTCGATCCAGCAGGATTAAGTCAAAGCATCTTTATACGTCTTGGGTTTAATAATAGTGAGAAAAGCATCGTAGTAACAGAAAAGAGCTTGCTCATGTAATTGCAGCCTTGTGGAAACTGGTCTATCGAGTTCACCGATTATATTTTCAAGTGGATGATCCTTAGTCCATTTGCTATTGTGTTTAGAAATTTGGTGATCGAGATGCACAATTGTATGACTAATATCCATTGATGAAGATTGATCAGAAGGAACTTCTGGAATTAGAATATCAAAGTACAGATCATTAGCTATATGTGCAACTTCAATATCATGATTGTCTTCTTCAACATCATTAGGAATGTCGGGAGGTTAAGTTTTGGGTGTTGTTTGAGAGTTACTTGGTGATGGTGCATCTTGGTCAACATTTGTTGAAGAAGGTGAACCGGTTGATACAGCAGGAACTAGAGCTACTACTTCATGAATTGGAGCAACGACTTCAGGGGCTGGGTAATCAACACTGGGTGGAGGAGTGAGTAATTCATCAAACAGTGGTTGAAACAAAAGATCCCAATCACTTCTTGAAGGTGGTACAAATGATGTTGAAGGAGGAGGGTTTGGCATGAGTCCTGAACTGATTATTGCAGGAGTCATTTCATGAAGTGCGGGTCACTGTGTTCAGAAGCCATTGCAGTCAGCTCATCAAAATCTACATTAATTGTCTCAATGATTCGTCTGGTACGTCGGTTGTAAATTCAAAATGCTTTCTTTGTGGGTGCATAGCCAATGAAAATACCAATATCAGCTTTTGGTTGTAACTTACCCAAGTTCTCACTATCATTTGTCGGATAGCAGAGTGCACCAAATACATGGAAAAATGATAAGTCGGGAAGTTTGTCATGTAAAAGCTCATATGGTGTTTTGCTGTGACGAAGGCGTATGATGGAACGATTTTGGGTGTAACATGCGGTAGCCACTGCTTCAGCCCATAGAAATAACGGAGCTTTTGCATAAATCAACATTGTGCGAGCAACTTCAATTAGCGTACGATTCCGTCTTTCAACGACACCATTTTGCTGTGGAGAGTGAGCTACAGATGTTTCGTGAGAGATACCAGCCTTCTCATAATATTCACGCAACGCTTGATTAACAAATTCAGTTCCATTATCTGTTCTGATGCGTTGAACATGTACTTTCAGCCGCAGTTATATCATCTTAAGAAACTTGATTATGAAATTTGGAGCTTCATCTTTTGACCTTAAGAACTTAACCCATGTGAATCGTAAGTAATCATCAACAATGACGAGGATGTACCTCTTTTCATTAACACTTGCCACACGCATTGGACCACAAAGATCCATGTGTAACAGATAAAGTATTTCTTGATTGGTGTCTTCAGATTTAGGTTTGTGGGGTTTCTTCTTGCTCTTACCTATGGCACATGCAAAACACATATGGTCCTTTTCAAATTTAAGCTTAGGGAGGCCTCGAACAAGACCATGTCTAGCTAAATGGTTGATTGCACCAAAGTTTAGATGAGACAAACGTCGGTGCCATAGCCAGGACTTAGTCTTTGAGGCCTTTGACAAGAGACATATGGGAGAGGATGCCATCATATCTCCAAAAGACAGAGTATACAGATTGTTGCCTCGAGATCTAGTCAATAAATCAAAACCTTCTAAATTACGAATGAAGCAGGTGTGTTGTCGAAAAGCAACCTGAAGGTTTGAATCATAAAATTGCCCAACGGAGAATAAGTTGTGACAAAGTCCTTCCACATAGTAAACCCTTGATATCATAATATTCCCAATCTGATAATCACCATATCCCAAAATCTTTTCCACATGATCATTTCCGAATTTGACTGTACCCAAAAATTTGTTGACGAAATTGGTGAGCTGAGAGCGATCTCCGGTCATATGCATGGAGCATCCGGAGTCCAAATACCAGAGAAAAATTTGGACGACCTGCATTCATTAAGAGAAGAAGATGGAACATCAGAAATTATAGATCCCCAAGATTTACTGGGTTCCTTTTTGTTAGCAGATACAGATTGAAGAACCTTAGATTTGCTAACAGGAACATTAGTTTTAGAGTTCTTAGGTTTCTATGAATATACCAATGTTACAGCAGGTTTAGATGTTTCATTATCTAGAACAACTGGTTTCCTAAGAGGCTCTTCAGTAGTAGTGGTAATCCAAGTTAAAGGGCACACATTTCCTACGATAGTGAAGGTCCGACCAGTAGTTCTCCAAATATATCCAATAGTGGTAAACATCTTTCCTGTTGGTTTCCAAACTTTTCTCTTTCTTTGTTTCTTAACAGATTTAGATTTTGCACCAGCATTCACATTATTGATATAATCAAGAACACACAAATCATGATTATCAGAAAGCATACAACCATTACACTTAACACATTTAAGTTCAGAATTAGCATTAAGCTTGAAATGGTGCACATAAGCAGTTCCTTTAGGTGCAACAACATGATCTTTATTTTTAAAACTAGATTTAACTTTCCTAGGGCGGGCTTTTACTTTATTCATCTGAGTACTACTTTGTGTTTGCAGAATCTTATCTTTCTTTGTATTGCCTAAAGGCTATGATCTGCTAGCACTAGTAGATGGTTTTACTCCTGTAGAAGACAACATAGGTTTGTTAGAAGCTAGGTTTTATGTAAAGGCCTTTTAACATCTTAGAAAATTATTTCGTCTTTTAGTGTATTTGTTATTTTAGTACATTTTGTCTTTAGTATATTTCGTCCCTTTAGTGTATTTCTTCTTTTAGGTGTATTTCAGTCATTTAGTGTATTTCGTCCTTTATTGTTTTTTGTCTCTTAGTGTTATTTTCGTCTTTTTAGTGTCCCGATACTCTCACGTTGATCGATAACTAAAAATGTTGACCTAAACTCGGACACGTACGTTTTTCGACATTTTATCATAAGTTTGATAATAAAAGTTTTATATTTTGACGCTTTTATAAATTTAAGAAATTTTTGGATGAACCTTTCTAAAAATTATAGACTTTCCATTTTTATCAAAACCTCGACTCGTGAAAACTATCTATTTTTACAAAGTTAACATCTTTTATTGTAGTTCGCAAGTATATCGGTATATTTTCAACAACACCTCAACATATCGAAACAAAGTCGTATCTAAACCTAAACCTCTTAGACATTCAACTTACGCTTTACACACAAATCCAACATCTACTTAATCTTTTCGCCAACGATATTTAACTCAACATACGATAAATCTTTAAGTAAACGATATAGCCGTAGCAATAGCAATATATATATCAACATAGTCATAATGAACTTTTAAATGCAAAAGTACAACTACTTTTTATTTTCTTCCATTTATAAAGAAATATATTAAACTTTGAGACTACTTTGTTAGTTTTATAGAAAAACTAGGTTTATATTTTCAAACAACGATTCCGCTTTTTACACATTGTTGCGATGATCGATACGAATAGCAAAAAGTACTACTTATTTTTAAAAAAATAAAGATTGACTTACAAAGAGACACGACGAAAGGTTTGGGATTACGAAAATCAAATCAACCCCAACGTTGTTTTACAAATTACCGGATGTGAACTAACAAGCATAAACGATCAATTATATCTTCAAAATTAAGTGGATGATCAGATTAAAATGAAGGTTTTGTGTGTGTGTTTTGGTTTGGAAGAAGAACGGAAAGAACAAAGATGTATGTGTGTTTTTTTTTTCTTAGTGTGAATTGTTTATGAATGAATGTGTATCATGTATATATAACTAGCCAAAACCACACACAATGCTGGTGTTTTGTGATTGTATGTGTACTAGAGAGAGAATGGGACAAGGTGCCCTGCCCAGGGGACAAAATACTCCTCCCAATGGGACTTGAGCAAGGACTAGTAATGCACCATTTTGTAGGAAGCTTGTCCCATGATTCAAATTTCAAATTTTGGCATCCAAGGGGTGTGTTGTGTGTGTGGCTGGTTATGACAAGCCAATCGGGGGGGGGGGGGGGGGGGGCAAAATAGTTTTTCCCACATTCTAGGATCACTGTGCTCTTTCATAAATTAATTTCCAAAGCTTGCACACAATTGCTTATGTATAATTTAAAACGAGAAGCACGTAAATAACGAAACAAGTAACGGTATCACGAAAAATTACAAAATTTTAAATATTGCTTAAAAACATAAAAACGCGGATATTGCCAAAATACTACACGGTTATGGTGTCCCGGGTTCGCATCCCGGAGACGATTCTAAGATAACAAACAATTTAATTCTAGGTTAAACGGTAAAGCTAAACCATACATTTAAAAAAATTCCAAAATTACTACACGGGAACGGGCTAACTTATTTTAAAAAGGACATTCTAGGGTTGTCACATTCTTTCCTCTCGTTTAATGATGATTTCTTGTCCTCAAGCTTAGGAAGCTACCTCTGCGGCGGGTGCCAGGAGTTGGATGAAAGATGCGGGTTGGTATTTTTTTGCATTGGTCTTCACTGCTCCCGGTGAACCAGGACTATCTTGGAGTTCCAGCGCACTTTGACAATCGGAATACGGACATCTGCTTCAGACGCTTGTCATTTACGGTCATATTATCGACAGGTTCTTCAATGATGGTTCAGTTTGTTGTCACTTAGATCCCATCCAATGATAAGCAAAGCGGTTCATCAGCCATGCATTTCTTCATTTAGAAGACGTGAACGTACTAAGTACTCTACTCACTTATCTGGAAGTTCTAGGTCGATAGGCAACGGTTCCTACTTGGAATATATTAAAAGGTCCAATATAACGAGTGTTCAGCTTTCCCCGTTTGCCTAAAACGTATCACTCCTTTCTAAGTGGAGACACTTTCAGCTTTGACCTTATCTCCTACTTGAAATCAAGAGGTTTTCGTCTTACATCGACATAGCTTATTTGTACGATCATGGGCGGCTTGGATATGGCTCTTGATTTGAACTATTCTCTCGGTTGTCTCGTGGATGATCTATGGGCCAGTGAGCTGACTGTCCCCAACTTCAGCCCAGCAGATGGGTGATCGACACTTGCGCCCATACAACGCCTCAAACGGAGCAGCCTTAATGCTGGTATGGTAACTGTTGTTATACGAAAATTCTACCAACAATAAGTGTTTATTCAAAACTTCTTTCCAAAGTCGAGTATTATGCCTCGTAACATTTCCTCTAACATTTGAATAGTTCTTTCACTTGTTCCATCGGTCTCTGGATGGTACGGCTTGTGTTCTCATAATCCAATCGAGTACATAATGCTTTATGTAGAGACTTCCAAAAATGTGAAGTAAATTTCCCATCGCGATCAGAGATGATCAAAACCGGCACTCCATGCTTTGAGACTACTTCCTTCAAGTATTGTCTCGTCAATTTTTCTAACGTGTCATCTTCTCTCATAGGCAAGAAATGAGCAGATTTAGTGAGACGATCAACGATTACCCAAATCGTGTCTTGCCCAGCCGCTGTCCTCGGCAGTTTAGTCACAAAGTCCATTGTTATGTTCTCCCATTTCCATTGTGGGATCTCTGGTTGAACCAACAAACCAGATGGTTTCTGATATTCTATCTTAACTTTGTGCTACCATGTTAACACTTGCTGACATAAGTGGCAATTTCTGCTTTCATGTTAGGCCACCAATATAACTTCTTCAAGTCCTGATACATCTTATCCGATCCAGGGTGGATGGAATACTTTGACTTATGTGACTCATGCATAATCAAGGCCCTCAAATCACCAAGACACGGAATCCAACTTTGATTGTTTAAGCATAACGTTCCGTCAGCGCGAGGTTCTAACTTGTTAACCATGCCACGCAAATCTTCGTTGATGAAGTTCTCTTCCTTCCTGGCTGCCGATTGAGCACTCAAAATCTGCTTAGGAAGGTTTAACCCTATAGTCATAACCAAGGCTCAAACTCGTAGCGGCTTGCTTCTTTCCTTTCGACTCAGGGCATCAGCCACCAAACCACCACGTTCGGACAAGTCGTAGTCGTCAACAATTCTAACAACGGTTCTTTGCCTCATATTCAGGCTCCTTCTGGTAGGAGTATGTGTTGAAAACTAATATGATCGGTGATACACAACTGCACTTTTCGGTACCTTACAGATAATTCTCCACATTTTCAGGGCAACACCTTCTGCACCAAGCTTTTCTAAAAGGGGGGGTCGTGTGTGGTATAGTATCTTCTCGTGAAACCTTGAGTTGCCCAGGATATGTAAGCTATACCTTTCTCTCTTTGGCATCAAAATGCGCCCAACCCTTTATGCGAAGCATCGCAATTACCTACGAAAGTTCTCATTTCCCTCTTGTTATGCCATAATCGGCGCATACACTACTTTTGCGTCAAACAAATGGATTGCAGCTTCTGAATTTCTCCCCACATTCAAAACTTCACGCTTTTCTGAGTCAACTTTGTCATAGGTCTAGCGATTTTTGAAAATCCTTTGATGAATCGCCGGTAGTAACCAGCTAAACCTAAGAATTGATGAATCTCGGTGGGTGTCTTGGGCGACGCCTAATCTTTGATTGCCTCAATCTTCACGGGATCAACGTGAATGCCTTCAATTCAATCACTAGTCACCGAGAAAATTATACCTTCGACAGCAAAACTACACTTTGAGAAAAATAAAACTCGGCGTACAATTCTTTCATTCTTCAATTAAATTCAAGAATCAACTTATGATGTCCTTTATGTCCTCCTTTCTACTTTTGGACCCCCCTTAGATCAAAATATCATCGATGATTACAATCACGAATCATATTACCAGATATGGTTTGCAAAACGATTCATCATGTTATGAAAATAGCGGTGCGTTAGTCAAACCAAACGGCTATTATTGGAACGGTATATTTTAGTGGAATAGCGAAGTTATAAATGGTTGCTTTGAAATGTCTTCTCGCGAATCTGAGGTTGATGATAACAGATCTCAGGTGATTCTTAAGTAGACTCTTGATCCTTGCAGTTGATCAAAACAAATCGTCGATTCTGGAAGCAGTGGGTATCTGGTCTTACAGTATGCTTAGTTCAGTCCCGATAGTGATACACAATCCGAAAAGAACATCTCTTCTTGACAAACAAAACTGGTGCTCCCCAAGGTGAGGAACTCAGCCTTATAAATCCTCTGTCAGAAAGTTCTTGTAACTGAGTAGACAACTCTTGCATTTCGGCTGGTGCTAATCGATACGGGGCTCGTGCTACAGGTGCAGCACCAGGGACTAAGTCGATTTGAAATTCAACTTGTCGAGCAGGCGGTAGCCCAGGCAAGTCTTCTGGAAAGACTTCCGGGAAATTCCCGATTAGTTGGCACATTCTTCAAGTAACTCTCCTCCGATTATTCCTAGCTTTCTTTGTCAGTAACTTGTGCCAGATAAAACTTGACATCCTTTCTGAAATATATTTTGGGTTCTTCGTGCACGATATGATATTCTACTTACTTCCGCTGTCGTAATTATCACTTGGATGATACAAACCTCATTTCCCATAAGGAAATGCGATACACCTTCTTGTCATTAACGATCAACGCGTGGTATGTTCGCCCTAACCAATCCATACCATGATGACGTCAAAAACTACACAAGATTCTACGAGGGCAATTTAGATCTTATGTTCGAACGGATTGTATTGACCCTAATAATCCTAATGTTTTTGCAACCTCTAAGAACAATATTTGTTCCTTAAAAATCCTTTCCTATCAGGCAAAAAAGTTTCTACAACATAAACTAGTGTCTAATAGTGGTTGGTGTTTTGTTTGTTTTGTTGTCTTTTTTTTTTGTTTTGTGTATTTTGTAGTTTGTTTTTGTAACATAGAGGCAAAAGCAACTTAAAGGTATAGAGTAGTCGACACCCCAAAACTTCTATCGGCACCCGAATGAAAAATCGAAATAACAATAGAAGCATAACTGTAATTATTATTTGAGAAGAAAGAAACCGTAAACCGTGACAAAGTTGGAATGGAATACAAGGGTTTTGTTGTTCCTCCTACACCAAAATGGCGGTTACCGTAAGCTTCTAGCTGTTAGTCTGTTGGTAGTAGTTTCCGTTACCTTTCCAGTCTGGTTTGGTTTTCCAGTCTTCTGTTTCCATTTCTTGTTTCTGTTGGTTTCCACGGGTTCTGATTCCTCAAACTTAGGACAATACTTCCTGGGTAATGTACCTGCATGGTCTTCCACACTCATAACAAAATAATACCCTGCTGTGATGATTTCAACTGGAAGCCCTCCTCTGAGTGTTTGGAGTGGAGCAAACAGCAAAGCCCCTACATCCCTTGTCTGATGTCTCCAACCTTCTTACAGTTTCCACACCTTATTATTGTTACACAACCCTTCATGGTGTTGTAACCTACACTTTGTTTTGTATCGTAGTTTAGGGTAGTAATCTAAACATACCCCTTTCTTTCATTGTTCCCAGCCGTGTAAGCTCTGGCCACATTCTGGCAACATAACTAGTATTTTGCCTCCTTAAACGGCGGTTGTTATTTGGTTTTGTGGTTTGGTTGTTGGCCACGGTTATCCCTTAGGTTACTTTCCATCTCCTTTATTCTCAGCACTCCTTTGCAGCATAACCATGGGGACCTCTTTGGTCCATCAATTGGGTTAGCACATGCCGTTTTTATTATAGCTTCCTGGAGTCTGGCTGGATTTCGCAGCACGCTCGCAGCAATAGAGCCAAGCAGAGCACAATCACAATTCCCTTTTGAATGATTTGTCCGGTAGTTGGTTGGTAAGGTTAGGTAAAACTCCCAATTAACTTCTCCACTCTGCCTTCTTCATTCAGGGACCAATTCTAGTACAACAACAAAATCAACTCCTGAAACCTTTTTGAGAGTTAAGCAGTCAAAGTAGTAGAGTCAAAGTCGTTTCCCTTTCTTCCGGTCACCCCAAGATTTCCACAATTCTGTCTCCTTTCTGGATTTCATTTTCTTGACAGTACACTTTGTCATCAACTTCATCAGGTTTCAACCCAAACTTCTATGACATATTGCTGCACTCTTCTCTACTCAACACCAAATAATATGGTTCTCTTATGAGAGTTCCACAAGGTCAAAGCACTGTCCTTTTCAGTATGCATTGTTTTGTAGAATATTTCAATTGTTACTTTCGGTCAGTGGACAATACTAGATATTGAACACAGGGACTTCATCTTCTCAAACCAGCGGGTCAATTCGACAACGCCTTCAGTTCCTGAGAAATTATGTGGCTTGCACTTCAAGAAGTCTTGGAAAGTGCACTCTCGAGCCACCGGCATGAAACCTCCATAATTCATGCCATGATTCCTATTTCTATTTCCATTTCCTCCATTTCCTCCATTTCTATTTCCTCTATTTCCTCTATTTCCATTTCCTCCGTTCTCGCCTTCTAGTTCATCCACATTCTCATTCAGGGGTTCAAGGGTCCTTGCGGCTTCACGAGCCTCCATCTCTTCAGCTACTCGGCGGGTAACCAATTCTTCAACCTCCTCATGAGTCATGGACGCTCCAGATCGGGTGTTAGGCATCTTCCTACAACATATCAACATAACACTCGATGAGATTTCTAGGTGATGCGAGATCACTAACGGTATTAAATAAAATTTACGGTTAATCACATAGAAAATACACGATCAAAATATATTCACGGAAATCCCATAATGCATGACACAAGAGCATAAGTAAATCAAATCATGACATCGAACATTAGTGATTACATCACATTAGTTTCAAAATACAAAAAATACGAGTTTCTAACAATACGGTCGCTACTAGACGCTACTGATCGATAACACTAATGAACACATCTAAGGACGATAGCCCATGTGCTTCCTAGCACACGCCTCAAGTCTGCCAACTTTCACTCGATCATAAAATCTAAGTCGTCGTATCTGCCTCAACTCTCTCTGCATACGTGACATGCCGCGCTGGAGTCGGTCAACTCTCTGACTCTCAACACTCGCGGTGCCTCTAAGCCTCTTGTTATCCCTCTCTAACTCAGCAATCCTCTCAGTCAAAGTAGTGACTGCCGACTCAACCCCAACAATCCTATCTCCCTGCTCCCTTTGAACTCCCTCAATGACCTATATACGATGGACTGGGATAGCCTCTGTGTGATAACGGAACATCTGAACCAAATCTCCCAATGTCTCATACGTATCCTCCATAACTCTCTCCTCCTGAGCAGGCTCAGGGATAACCTCCGGTACCACATGAGGTGTATCTCCATCGTTACTAACCATAATCGGGGCTCTCGCACTCGTCTCAATATCATCCCGGGCAACAGTCACGGCCCCAACCCTAACATCAACTCTGCTAGCTCTAATAATATCAGCAAAATCAAAACATGCCTCAATGACCGCCTCAACGGGATCAATCTCGGGCTCTGAGTGAGGCTCCTCACTCCTCTCAACATCATCATCCACCTCTAAATTAGTCCCTCTAGACCTAGACTGCTCAAAACTCTCATCCTCAACGTCAACTTCAAATCTAACCTCACTAGGATCTACCTCTACATCTGCCAAATAACCAGAATCCCTAACCCTCTTAGGCGATGGTATCAAATCAGCACGGACAAGAGATAAAGCTCCGGATACAAGTGGTAATGCAGGTACAGATGCCATAGGGGACTTACGTCTCTTGCGAGATGGTCTCGCAAAAGTACTTGGTAAATCAGGAGAAGAATGATCTGACAATGAGTGTCTCGAAGAAGAATCAGATGAAGCATCCGAATGAAAATCTGATGATGCCTCTGATGACGATTCTAAAGAAGAATGATCGGTAGAATGTCTCACAGCAAGACGATGAGTGGGTAACGGTCCAACCCTCTTCCTCATAGTCATCATGTGTACCAGCCCATTAAGATGGTAGCGATACGGTCTACCATGAGGAATAGGTTGTCCAGGTGATAAAATCATAACCCGACGACGAGGTATGATAGGTGATCTCTGGGTAGAAGCGGTAATCTCAGTGAAAGGCGTATCATGGGTAGGTGATGGTAGTGTATCTGGTGTATTACTGTCTGTGGTATCAGGAATAGTAGTAGGGATAGTACCGAACAAGATCACTCGTCTAGCAGGTGTCCCCACGCTATCCTCTGATGAATCCGAAGAAA
>BQNB010189810.1:0-11838 GCA_026074375.1 Tanacetum coccineum | reverse complement strand
TCCCTCATTACTAACGAGGCCAAAGTGAGTAGCAAGACACCTAATGAAGTGACCTCCGGACAACCTGGCTCCATTCTTCCTCCCCTCAGCATGTCTAAACAAATATTGTGCCAGCAGATATGGGACGTTAGCAGTCCCTCGGTCTATGGTCCTTAGATAGATGAGATCGACCTCAGTCACCTCCTCCTCCCCTGTCCTCTACCAAAAATACTATACGCAATCATTCTGTGGCATAGTCTCCTCACATGGTCTCTGATGTAAACATAGAAGTGATCAGGCCCCAAGAAGTCCTTGTCGGACAAGATCTTCATCCAATAATCTCTAAGGTCCCCCTTGTCGGGGATCACTCTCTCACTACCATACCAGTATGCTCCAAACCCAGCCTCTGCCATCTCCTCCTCATAATGTAAACCTAACGCCAAAATAAACTGCCTCCAAGTCATCCTCTTCATAACTCTACCGAGCTGAAAACATAGTGTATCAGCAACATCAAGCCCCATCTTAATATCACTTGATGATGTACCCCTCTCTCTGGCACGAAGGTCTGCCCTTCGAGCTCGAATCGGATCTTCTTCCTAATTACAGTTTCGAGTGGCGTAAAATCATCTTCGGGATGATTACCAGTATGGAAATCCGCCACGCGAAGGCCTACACCTTTCGCGGGAGGTCTTTAACGAAATTAGGCCAAAGGTTTGGCTAAGTCAAAACCCACGTTCTCCCTTTCTTCCAAGGCTTTCCCGCTAAGGTAGAGATCGTGATACACAGTTCCTGTAATTACCCCTTAAATCATGGGACACCTCCACGTTCACCGGTTTTTGTGCTAGGCCTCGTCCATCCTATTTTCACACCTATAAATAGATGGTCAGGTCTCCATGTATGACTAACACTTTCATACATACTCATTTTACCTTACTTTACGCTACAAAGAACATACTTACTCTCACGCCGGAGGTGATTCGCAGGGGCACCCCCTGTGCTTCACTTAACGTAGTGTTTCCATTTGTGTAGACACAGGTTATCCAAGACTTGAGAATCCAGCAACCATCACAAGAACTCTTCAATTTCTTTGAAGCCTGATTGTGCCCATATTTGCACGATCAGTGGCGTCATCCGTGAGACCCGCAATAATTAGTCCCGTTCTAACCAAGTCAAATAACCTCAAAACCACTCTATCTACTTTTCCGGCATGACAAACGGAAGAAAAATGACGCCACCACCGGGTTTCTCGACACCACCTCAGATACCAAATAATACCACCGGTGAAAGACCACCTGTGATTACTACCGTGTTTGCTGCCACTACTCTTGAAAATACGCCATTTGCATATCGTGCGTCCACTTTGGCTAATACTAATCCTATGATTAGCCCTGCTTTTATAGAGGCAAATTATTAAGTCCTTGAATCTCTTCTAAGAAAACGACAAAGGCAGATACGTAATGAAGACTTCCTAACTGAACGTGAATACTTCAGTGAGGACTACGATAAAGAGTGAGAGATGGAACCAAGACCTGAGCCCAACAGGGAAGCTACTCTAACCCTTCGGCTAAGGTCTCCTGTGGTCCGTAGGCAGCGAGAAAGAGTTGTGAGATTTGAGGAAGCACCGAACAGGGAAGGAAGCAGGAGAAGAAGAAATGCCAAAGGTATTAGGCCTTCGAAGATTGAAACAAGAGAATACGAAAACATGGGAGTGAATCTTCCCCCACTATTGGCAGCTCACTTGGGAAGGAATGAAAGCCGACAACCCCTACGATCCTCTTTGACCTTCGTACACGGAGGCCACCAACCTTACACTAACATAGTTAAAATCTCCCTCCTAATGGTACGCTTCTCTCACACCATGCCTAGCCTTTCATACCTAGTAGTTTGCATACACCTACTGGACTAGTGTCTATTCATGTTAACCCCTACTCCCAACCATCTGCAGGCCTTGTCAATAAGCAAACTTTGAATTTCCATTTCCAGACCTAGAGTGGTAATCCCCCTGCTGCCCCACCTATCATCCACAAGGGGGTATATACCATAGATTTTTACCAACAATGGTGTACCTTCATACAATGGGTCTATGTATCCCACAGTTACCCCTTCGAGTAACTACCCCTTTATACGCAGCCCATGTATGCACCACCAAATATGCATGCGTACCCAAACCCTACAGGCTCCTTCGTAGATTCCATAGTTTCCGTAACCTTTTTTGTTCGCTGGATCAAGGATTATCCTCTTTCGGACGGAATTAAAATGCCCTCCCATATTGGTTCTTACGATGGAAAAAGGGACCTAGATAATTTCTTGTACCTTTTCGAAGGGGCCATCCGCATGCCAAAATGGTTAATGCCCATAGCTTGCCACATGTTCACATACACCCTCAAGGATTCCGCCCACATATGGTGGAATAGTCAGAAAAGAAGTAGCATTCTCAACTATAAGGATCTAAAGGCTAAGTTCCAGTCACACTTCCGTCAGAAAAAGAAGTTCACAAAGACACACTTAGCGGTTCACAATATCAAGCAAAGAGAAGGCGAAAGTACCAGGGCCTTCGTTACCAGATACACTGGCGATCCTCTACAAATTTTGGGTCTAGACGAAGAGCAGCGTATCTCTGGTTTTGTTTATGGTTTAAGGACAAGAAACTTAGTCGAGAATCTCTCCACAGACCTCCCATCTACCTATAAGGGTTTGATGGAAAAAACCTACACCTGGATAGAAGCAAGAGAAGTGGCAACCAATGGAACTCCTAATAATCGAAGAGAAAATTTTAAAAGATCAAGAAAATCCTCTTGGGATAATAACCGAGCATAGAAAGGCAGAGATAGGTTCTCCCCATACCGGGGATCTAACCACGGACTGCTCTCCAACCTGTCCAAAATCCCAAGAGAGATCCTCGCCACAGAAAAGGAAGCTAGAAGCTTCGAACAACCTCCTCGTATGTTTGGAAGTAGACGGTCATGAGACATGTCCAAATATTGCCATTTCTATGAAGACCACGAGCATGAAACCAACGACTGTCGTCAATTAAGAAACCAGACTGAAGAAGCTATGAAATCAGGACAACTTTCCCATATTATGAAAGGAATCAAGAAAGAAAGAGTAAAAGCCTCCGAAAACTAGCGAACAGAAGGGAAAAAAGACAAAAGCACAACGCCAGCCGAAGCATCTATACTTATGATAAGGCAGGATGAGTTGTATACGAAGAATAAATTCAAAGGCCTCACCTCCAAAGGCAAGGAAATTACATTCCCTTCAGGAGGTAGCAATTCTTCAGCACTGGTAGTAATAAAAGATAACATCTTTGGAAGAAAAGTAAATTGAGTGCACATGGATAGCGAAAGCTCATACGAATTAATTTACAAATATTGCTTCATGAAATTAAAACCGTCCATCAGAGCATCCAAGGTAGACTCGAAGGTCCCTTTAATCGGGTCTTTACGAGAAAAATCCTGGTCTATTGGGAAAATTCCTCTAGAAATCACGATAGGCGATGCCCCGCTCACAAGAAAGGAAACTCTCAACTTTGTGATCATTAAGTCTGATTCGCCATATAATATGCTACTAGGGAGGACAACAATGTAGAAGATGGGAATCGTGGTTTCCACCGTTCACAGGGCCATCAAATTCCACACCACCGAAGGGATTGGTACTGTATTCTCGACACACGAATCTGATAAGGTAAAAGAAGGAATGAAGAAGGTCAGAGAGACACCCCCAACAAATGAAAAAGGGGTTTTCATCTGTACTACGACAAAATAAAAAGTGGTCGTTAATAACAAGTATCCAGAACAAACAGTTACTATCGAAAAGCAACTACCGAAACACTTCAAAGGAAGGCTATGGAAGAAAAAAAAGAAAACACGAAGATTTGAAGCTTAAACAAAGAAATAACTAAAGATAAAGATCTCCTGACACCAGTTCACTGTTTTGGCCATAACTCGGTCATACAGACTCTGTTTTAGTTGATTCAAGCAGCCACTGAAATTCAAGTATCTACAACTTTGCAAAAGGCCAACTGCTAAAAATGACTAAAAGTACGCCACACTTGCAGAAAGTGCGGCGCACTTTTCACCAGAACTGAAAATTCCTTTAACACCCAAAGTGTTGTGATTTTACCCAAAGTGCGACGCACTTTTGAGGCGGTGGAGAAAATTAAAGGCAATTAAATAAAGTGTGCATTAACTCCCTATGTGCGACGCACAAATAAGTTTGTGCGGCGCACTTTGACCCCCCAAATAGCCTATAAATACCCTCCTTGGCTCTCCCATTTTATATATCTTTCATACAATCTTATATCTTACACACACACATTCATTAGAGCCATTAGAGAGGAGGAAGGAGTGGTGAGGATCCTTGGATCCAATGATCCAAACACCCCTTTAATCCGCGACTCACCACCATGTAACCACCATAAACCACCACCATATTGATAAATTTCCCAGTTCTAACACCATATCAAGACCACATACCATCTATTTCCATAATCTAAATACTTCTCACTTTGATTCTTAGAGGATTCACACCAAATTCTCCTAAAACCACTACCATAAACCTTGTTACCAAACACTCCATTTGGTGACACATTGCGGATTCCCAGAAGTTACTTGGTATATTTCCGGTTATCTCAGTATCATTTGGTTGTTGGTTGATCAGAGGAATTGTATTTTTGGATGGTGGTTAGATAACGAAAATATTGGTATTGGTACTTTGTTCTCATATGTGAAACATGAATAATATTCAGATGATTTTGCTATGACTTATGAATATATATGTTTATGAATTCGATGTTATCTTGCTTGGATAATTATTTATCTTTTGGTATATCATTGCAACTGAAATAGGCCGAAAGGGTTAATTATCTTGATGTATTTTGAACCGTTTGTCTATGACGTGTCAATAATCATAACTTGTGAGAAATTGTGGGTAAATTGTATAAACAACCCAAGTAGACTAAATTTTAAGAACCAGACCTTCCTATTTGACGACCGGGTTGGGAGGAATTCATATTATTTATGCATAATATTAATATAAATCATATCTTAATGCACTCATTATGATAATAGTATAATAAGGCCGAAAGATTCTATTATACATTGGTAGTTAAGCTTGTTATTATGATTACCCCGTCCATATATGATATTAAAAAAATCACAAAAAAACAACCCCTTGATTAAATAGAAAGAAAGACCCCCATTACCCCCGAACCAAACCGATCACCGAATGAAACCTTGATGATTTTTGTTTAAATAAGAGTCCTTGCTCTATCTTTATCTACTATGTTATGTGGATCATCCCTTGTTCTTGTTTGCTTTATACACACGCTTTGGCTATTTGATCCGTAACAATCATTTAGCTTTGTTACTTGATAAACAATATGTGAATTGCTACAAATCCTGTGGAACGACCTGGACTTACCAAATACTATATTACACTCGAATAGGGTGTATACCGAGATGTTTTGTTTTTAGTAAAAACGGTATTACTAAGTTATTATAAATTTAAAAGCTTGGAAAACACAACATCAGAGAACACCCCAGCAAGTGGAAAAAGGGGTCTTCCGCTGCACAAACGCAGAAGGGAAAAAGTGGTCGTTAATAACAAGTATCCGAAATAAACAGTCACTATCGAAAAGCAACTACCGGAACACTTCAAAGGAAGGCTATGGGACCCCCTGAGGGCCAATGCGGATGTCTTCGCATAGACCCATGCTGATATGACAGGGATCCCTAGAACCATTACAGTTAAGGGAAAGCCCTTCAATACAGAACATAAGTTAAATGAATACAACCACGTTAAGCCAATCAAGCAAAAAAGAAGGGGTCTGGGCCCCGATCGCAGTACAACCGCTTGTAAAGAAGTGGAGGAACTAATGAAGGTAGGAATCCTACAAAAGGTCAAGCATCATACATGGGTAGCCAACCCATTCATGGTAAAGAAAAGTGACGGAGGGTGGAGGATGTGTGTTGATTTCACAGATATAAACAAAGCATGTCCCAAAGACTGCTACCCTCTACCTAAAATTGACTGGAAGGTAGAATCTCTCTCAGGGTTCTGGCTGAAATGCTTCTTGGATGCCTACAAGGGTTATCACCAGATTCAAATGGCAGAAGAAGATGAAGATAAGAGGGCCTTCTTCACAGGAGAAGGGGTGTTACCGAAAGATGCCTTTTGGTTTAAAGAATGCTGGAGCAACATACCAAAGATTAGTAGACAAGGTCTTCCACGATCAAATAGGGAGAAACCTTGAGACATATGTCGATAACATGGTGATCAAAAATACGTCCGAAGAAGAAATGTTGGCAGATATTAAGGAGATTTTCGAGAGGTTTTGATCAATCAACATGAATTTCAACCCGAAGAAGTGTTCCTTCGGCGTCGAAGAGGGCCCATTCTTAGGACACCTCATTACCAAGCAGGGGATACGAGCTAACCCCTCGAAGGTAAAAGCCATCACTGATGTCGAGCAGCTAAAGACGCTCAAAGACGTACAAAGCCTTAATGGAAAAATAGCAGCCCTCAGCCGTTTCCTATCGAAGGACGCCAAAAGATCCCTTCGCTTCTTCAAAGTACTTAAAAGATGCACAGATAAGAAGAACATACAATGGAAACAAGAAGCGGAAGCAGCACTTCAAGAAATGAAGAAATTTATGGAAATACTGCCAACGCTTACGGCACCAGTACAAGGAGAGGTTCTGATGATGTACATCAAAACCTCAACAGAGAGCATAAGTGCATCTTTGTTCGCAAAAAGGGAAAAAGAACAGGTTCCCATTTACTTTGTAAGCAGAGTTAAACAAGGGGATGAGCTTAACTACCCAGGAATGGAAAAGCTCATACTAGCATTGGTACATGCAGCAAGGAGGTTACGAAGGTACTTTCAGGCACATATGATAACAGTCCTAACCTTCTCCTAAAAATAGACACTAACAAAACCCAAAAAATCAGGACGAGTGGCTAAATGGGCAATCAATCTAGGAGAGCATGACATTGTGTTCTAAGAAAGGAGTGATGAAACACCTAAAGATTTCCTAATCAAAGTTCCCCTTGAAGATAACAAAAAGGAAGAAGTAGAGAAGGCGGACACAAAGCCAACAAAAACAGAGCTAAGTTGTGAATGGAAACTATTTACCGATGGAGCTGCGAGCTCTAACGGTTTCGGGGTAGGACTAATGCTGATAGATCTCGAGGGAAAAGAATATACTTATGCCCTAAGCTTTGAATTCAAAACAATAAACAACAAAGCAGAGTATGAAGCACTATTAGCTGGGTTGCGAATATCGCAAGAGATGGAAATTACAAGCTTGGCAATTTTCGTAGATTCACAATTGTTGGTAAATCAAATAAAAGGTACTTACACAGCCAAGCAACCAACGACCAGATAATACTTACAGAAGACCAAAGAGGCTTTGAAGGACTTTGACAGCTACATGATCGAGCAAATCCAAAGGAACCAAAATAAAAAATCTGACGCATTAAGCAAGCTGGCTTCAATGACCTTCGAACATCTTACTAAGGAAGTGATGGTCGAAGTCCTACCAAAGTGGTCAATAGAAGAGAAAGAGATCCTACAGGTTGAAACTAAGGAAGGAGAAAGCTGGATGACTCCTATCTATGAGTACTTAGTGAGTGGTTTATTACCGGAGGACTTAAAAGAATCTAGGAAGATCAGGTCAAGGCACCTCAATACAAGCTGATTAGAAGAAACATGTACCGAAGATCCTTCTACACCCCATGGCTCCGCTGTGTAGCTTCACCACAGACTGATGACATTGTAAAGGAAGTACACGAAGGTTCCTGTGGTTTTAACGCAGAACCACGATCAATGGTGGTTAGAATTACGAAGCAAGGGAATTAATGGCCGTCAATGCATCGAGACGCTGCAAAGGTACTTCAAGACTGTGAGAAATGAAAGGAGCAATCTGCGATAAGGAAAGTAGCAGAAAGCAGCACGATAACAGCCAGAAGTCGATGGCCATTCAGTCATTAGGGAGTTAACATCCTAGGACCATTGCCAACAGCCCCTGAAGGATTCAAATTCTTGGCAATAGCCGTAGAACACTCCACGAAATGGGTGGAAGCAAAAACTCTGACCGTTATAAACGGAAGGCATGTAGAAAGATTCGTATGGGAATACGTAGTGTGCAGATTCGGAGTGCCACAAACAATCAGCTCGAAGGACGAGAAGCATTTCTGAGAAGGTATATTTGCAGATCTCTACAAAGGATTAAAGGTCACACAATCCTTCTCTCCTATTACGGAGCATATGGAAATAATAAACCATATCGAAAAGCAATTAGCTCAAAGTCAACAAGGATGGGTGGACGATCTTTCTCAAGTATTGTGGGTACATATAACGCTTCTAAGAAATAGCCAAAAGGAGACACCGTTTAGCCTAACTTACAGCTCCGAGGCTATAATCCTTATTTTCGAAAATGATGTTGCTAAAGATGATAAGGGAAGAATAAAGGAAGTTGACAAGAGAAGAGGAAGCAAGGAAATAGCCTCAATCGAAGAGGCCTACTATCGAAGCAAGCTCCGTAGGCACCATTAAAAAGGAGTAGTTACTCCATTTATAAGATTTGAGACTTCGTTTTACTTTCACAAAACACCACCGGAAGCACGCAAGTATGGCAGGGTCCTCACATGAAACAAAACAAAGTGTTCATCAGAAGTAAAGATCTAAATCTGTCTACACTACTAATGAAACATACTTATTCCAAAACTTTTGTGACGATACTTATAACAAAAGATATCAAGGCCACACATGAGCCTAACACTACTAAGTTCAATGTTCAAAGGGATGTTGTGGGGCCACACATGAGCCTTACAAAAAAAAACATCCATAATACTCACGCTAACTTTCCTCATTGCTTCTTTTAGCCTTGAGAACATAATGAAGCAGGTCATAACCCTTTATTTGAAAATTGACATCAAGGCCACGCATGAGCCTAATACTACTAAGTTCAATGTTCGAAGGGATGTTATGGAGCCACACACGAGCCCTACCGAAAATAAACATCCATAATACTCATGTTAACTTTCCTCATTGCTTCTTTTAGCCTTGATGACATAATGAAGTGGGTCGCAACCCTTCATTTGAAAAATGACAAATAAGTCAAAAGTTTAAGGCCACGCATGAGCCTCCGCTTGATGAAGCGCATAAAGGAGTCAGACTAAAAGTCCTCCAATTCCCCGAACATGATCAGGGACTCTGTTCCCCATGGAAACCTACCTTTAGGGTTGACACAAGATGTTCGCCTAAATAATTGACAATTTAAGGCCACATTGGAGCCCTCACTTCATAAAGTGCGAAACTTTACTTATAAAATGATAAAAGGGGCCAGACTGAAGTCACCCAAAAGACATGGATAGTGAAGCAATAGGATAATCATAAGACGAAATGAGAGACTCGGCGAAAGTGTAGCAAACTAAGTGTTCATACGAGAGATGATATAAATCTTTCTACACTACTAATGAAATGGACTTATTCCAAAACTTTTGTAACGATACATATAACAATTGATATCAAGGCCACACATGAGCCTAATACTACTAAGTTTAATGTTTGAAAGGATGTTGTGGGGCCACACATAAGCCCTACCAAAAATAAACATCCATAATACTCACATTAACTTTACTCATTGCTTCTTTTAGCCTTGAGGACATAATGAAGTGGGTCACAACCCTTCATTTGAAAATTAACAAATAAGTCAAAAGTTTAAGGCCACACATGAGCCTCCGCTTGATGAAGCGCATAAAGGAGTCAGACTAAAAATCCTCTAAATCCTCGAACATGATTAGGGACTTTGTTCCCCATGTAAACCTACCTTTAGGGTTGGCACAAGATGTTCGCCTGAATAATTGACAACTTAAGGCCACACTTGAGCCCTCACTTCATAAAGTGCAAAACTTTACTTATAAAATGATAAAGGGGTCTTACTAAAGTCCCCAAAGTCATGGCAGGTGAAGCAAGGGATATCATAGACAAAATGTGGGACTGCGTCCCTATATTTAACTCCTAGAGGGAGGATACAATTCAAAGCCAACCTTGAAGGTCGACATAAACTGTTCATATAATGGCCAACATAAACCATTATCAAAATCAAATTGTCTAAAGGCCGAAGCCTGGATGTTAACAAATTGTTCAAAGGGTACATGCCACCCTTAAGACTGAATTAACACCAACAAGGTGACCTTCAATGAGGTTGAGAGGATTGAGGCTTCATAATGGAGGCATCTGCAGGAGGAGAAATCGGATTGGAGACTGGAACAGAGGATGGAGTAGCCCTTTGAGAAGAAGGCAATGGGATTTGAGTCCTTGAAGGAGCAGGTTTTTGGAGAGTTGGGGGCTTCTTCGACAATAAAGCTTTAATAGGAGCTGAGGGATCCACCACAAACTCATCCAACCAAGGGAAGGTGGCGGTGGCAAGATCGTTGCTGGCCTGAGTATGATCCTTCTTGTAAGAAGAGCGATAACCCTTCACCTTTAACAAGTCAAAAGGCTCTTTCATATCAGCAACTTGCACAAAAGCCCTACATCTCCCATACATGATAGCAGAGGACACAAGCTTACCAACAAGGCTACCCATGTCATTACTGTGAACAAGTTCCATCGTAGCATAGGGAACGACCTTTGATACCACCTCTCTCTTATCATGTTTAAGCTCCTCAACCTCCTTTTGGAGAGCCACTTCAACGGCCTCCAACCTTGCCTTTTTGGCCTTAAGAGAAGTAATGTTCGACTCCAAAGTTGAAAGGCTCTGTTGATAGCCTGCCCACTTCTGATTCTCCAACATCATCCTATCGAGATTCAACTTATGCTCTTTGACTTCAGTAGAGAGAGCAGATATCTTCTCCTGGAGGGCTACTACAGTAGGGTTCTTCTCAAACTCAGTCATAGCAGCTTCACACTTAACATGTAGCCCCTCACACTCTTCCTTCTAGACCTCTCCCTGCTCCTCATAACATCAAACTTACCTCTTAGCTTCTTAATAACCTGCAATAGCTCACGAGACCTCCTGTTAACGACATTGTCAAGTACAGCCTGTCTCGCATAACAACAGTCATGAAGATCCAGCAAATCCAAATCTATGTGATTATCTAGATGATTCTTCCAAGCTGGAGTGGTAATAGCAGAGATCTTGAGGTGGCAAGCAGTGGCATCTTTAAGCTCAAGAACATCAGGGAGACCTAAAAAAGAAACGAATAAAAACATATTGGTGGACTCATAATGCAAAGACGATACAAAACAAGTTAAGGACTGAAAGTATACCATCGTCATCATCAGAAACTGTCAAGAAGGGAGCATCATCCTTCGAGGAAGAAGTTTTGGCACGAGTAGCATGGGAGGTGGAAGACCTATGATCAAGCTTCCTCTTAACAGGAGGCCTTGATGACCCTCCTCTAGTTTTACACTTCCTATCTTTTATCCGAGCAGCTACACTCCTAGGATGAACAACAAATAGCTCAGGCTTCGGGCTTCCCCCAGAATCCGTTGTAACCACTACCAACTGAATCTTAGGCTCTTTGTTGGCTTTTAGAGGCTCCGTGTTAACTAAGACAGATGGGGAACCAATGCCAAAGTTCGGAGAAGGCTCCTTAGGCAAAAACGCTAAATCCTCATCATCTTCGGTATAGATAAAGTTCCTAAAAGCCATTTCTACATAAAGAAAAAGTAAATCATATATTAGTAAAAAAGGATAATGACGGTAGAAGCAAGGAAGATAAACACCCTTGCCACCCACTAAGATCGCAGGACATTGATGGCCATGTTCCCATGAAGATTTGAGGCCAACTAAGAAAATAATAGGATCATGAAAGACAGGGACACTCGTGGGGTATCGACCAAGATGC